>VZRO01002271.1:73223-138920 GCA_013397915.1 Daphoenositta chrysoptera
TTTTTTTTTTTTAGTGAAGTGCTAGTTATAAATGTGGGCTGCTGGTGCAGTTGTGAGCAGACACAGAGGCTGGCAGTGACAGAGTTCCTGGAGGAGGGCTGGGTGGGATATACCCTGAATGAGCCTTGACATCCTGAATTGGTCATGGGGTCATTTCTCCCCAGTGGGGACTGCCCACTTGCTAGCAGTTGTTAACAGGAAAATGCCAAGCAATGAGGTTCCCATTAAAGGAACACTATGTCTTTGGAAAGGGAAAAGAAAACTTTGTGGTGCTGTTGTTGTTATTATTATCTAAGACTGGTACTATTGAAATTCCAGGAAGTGGCACTTTCATTCCCTCCCCCACCCCTTTTCTTTCTTTATTTTCTTCCTTCCTTCTTTCCTTCTGTCTTTCTGTGTTAACAGGGTAGAGACAGAAAGGTTTGTCGTGTACTTTGGGTAAGTGCAGTGAACTGTGGTTTGTCCTAAGTGAAACGATGCTTTGTTTTACGAGTGATTAGTTTGGACATAATCTGTCAATAATTTCTTTTCCTCTCAGGAATAATGTTTTTTGCATCTCTTCAAATAATGCTTGCTTGCCCTTTGTTTTTTAACTTGATGGCATGGATTTCTGGCTTGAAGGCTTATTTAGGATTTGTGAATGAAGAAAGTTACTAATGCATGACTCAGTGTTTGATATTCCTGCGCTTGATTGCAATGATGGATCAGTTGTCTTAAACTGCCACATACAATTTGTCCCACCTAAATGCCTGAGCTGACTAGAACTGTGGAGAAGTTTTCTGTGGTCAAAGATGAACAGTTACTTTTTTTTGAGTGACATACCTTTAGTTTATGTTAACAGAAGTTATTATGTCTGCTGGCGTATTTTTGTTTAATATGCAATAAATATGACATATTACCCTTTTATATAGATATTTCCTGTTTATTCATTGAAATTTTCTTCCAGAAAGCATGGAAGATGCACAGGAATCTGAATTAATAAACCAACATTTAATAAGCTATATCAAAACCATCAATCTGAAGGTGCATTCTTTATGCAGCTTTCAATAGTAGTTTTTCTTGCATTTTTAATAGAATGACCTTAAAACAATGTAATTGAAAATCAACATCTGAGGAAATTAATGCAAAAAATGTAATCTCTCTTTGTTTAAGTGATTTTGGATCATCCCTTATGTTTTGATCCAAATACAATGTATTACTGAATATGACTCTAAATTTTTAGTACACAGTTCTATTTCTTTTCTTTTGTGTTGTGTGCATGTATGACTAAAAAACCCCAGAACTATCAACTACAAAAAATCGTCAGAAAACAGTTACTTCAGAAACAAAGGTTGGGGTTTTTTTGCAGACGAATGGAACACACTGATGTGTCTTTCCAAATTTATTATAATCTTTGTAGGTAATTGTTTTCATAACTTATTCATAACATTCATCAGGATTCTGATGTCCTTCACATAGATGTGTATTTACTTACTAAAAAGAACCATCACTCAAAAAACCCTTTTTTTCCTTTCCCAGGGTCAGTGTAGAAAATCAAATACTGAAATATGGGTTTACTACTCGTGAGATTACTATTTTGGAAAATGATGATCCCGGAGGAGTGTTTGAATTTTCTCCCTCTTCCAGAGGTCCCTACAGTATCAAGGTAGCTATCTGAATAACTTTTCTTAATCGTTATGGAAAAATAAATCTTAGCAGAGTGCAAGTAAAATGCTGGGTTTTCTTTTTTTACAGGAAGGGGATTCTGTCGAACTGCAGATTGTCCGCAGCAGAGGGACCCTTATCCGGCAGTTTCTGCGATACACTGTAGAACCCAGGGACAATAATGAGTTTTATGGAAGCACAGGAATTCTGGAATTTAAGCCTGGGGAAAGAGAGATTATAATTACTCTTTTGACAAGGATGGATGGGATTCCGGAGGTAAAAATGAAATTTTTCCACTTTTCAAATTATGTTCACAGCATAACAGTTTGTAGCTTACTAAAATACAGGAAAATAAATAGGAGCAGAACATGTATGCAGTGCATTTCTACGGAATCTATTCCCAGTCTCCAAACCAGGGATACCTGGATAACTAGAAGGTATCTTTGGCTTTAATAGGCCTCAGTGGATTTCTATTTTTTGTAAATTGAAACTTATTTTTGCATCCAGATTAATTTTTGGCATCCATGACGTTCTGTACTGTAGAATGCCACTGTTTAATTGAGCTCTGTATGAACAACTACCTTCTTTTTGTTTCTTTTTTGGTAAATACCTGCTAATTGAACTCAGTGCTCCCCAGTCTACACTAATGTTTGCTGTAGAGATGCAAAGATGCAATACTTGTTTTAGTGTTCCATGATGCATTTCCTGTGAGTGTTTTTTCAAGAAATATATGAAATACAAGGTTGCATTAGATTAATTATGCAAGCTGACACATTATTTTTAAATTAGCCTAATGTGGTTTTAAGATCCTTGCTTTCACTTCTACAGATGACAAAGATGTACAAAGCCATTGTGCATATAGAATATGTGTGTAATTTTCTTTTGTTGAAATTGTCCTCTCTTTCTGCTGAACAAATCTTCGTATTCTGACTGAATTTCCCTCTTGCAGCTGGATGAGGCATATGCTGTTGTACTCAGTGGCTACAGTGAAATGTCAGGCAAGCTGGGGAATGCCACAAGGGTCAATATAACCATTTTGAAGAATGATGATCCACATGGTGTCATTCAGTTTCTACCTGATGAATTATCAGTAACAATAAATGAAAGTAAAGGAGAAATCATCTACGCTGGTAAATCTTTTTATTAGAGTTACTGCTTTTTCTTCTGCCTGCTCCTGCAAGGCTTCTTTTCCTTGCTTCACCTTCTCAGGACAATGCCTGCCTCAAGTCTCTGCTTGGGAGTTTCCAGCAGGGTACAGCACCAGCATGATGAGCAGTGGAGATTAGTGCAGAGGAGGATGGGCCTTGAAAGCTGTAGGGATTAATCCAGTAAAAATGAGGAATATACCTATTCCATGGTTTTGGAATATACCAGAATATACCAGCTAGGGAATATCCCAGACAGGAGGGACAAAGAATTAATTTATGTGCAAAGTACAGGCTGACAGTAGTAGTTCTGCCTGGCAAGCATGAGGAATCGGGTGCAATGTGAGAGAAGACTGAGCTAAATTTTCATATGTGTGGCTTCAATTTATCTATCTCTATTGTATCAACAGAACTGATGAAAGTTTTTACTGCTGTAATGGTCTGCCATTGCATGGCCATTCGTGTAGGGCTCTCACGTATTATTAATTTTGCAAGAAGTAGATTTATTTACTGCTTCCTTTCATTTATCTTTGTTTCAGCTTTGCTGATCTTTTTGGCTTTGACTTGTGTTTTTCTGGAGATGCACACTGACTGTACATGTTTGCATTTTGTAGCCTCCTACAGAGTTGTAAGAAACCAAGGAAACTATGGCAATGTTAGTGTGTCCTGGATTGTTGACCCAGCATGTACCAATGACATCTATCCAGAACAAGGGACTATTTTCTTTGATAATCTGGAGTTTTCAAAGAATATCACCATTTACTCTCTACCAGATGAGGTAATAATTTTTACAGTGTTGTTGTGTAAGTATGTGGAACAAAGAGTAAGTGCTGAAACATGGCAGTTTAAGAAGAAGCTCTGCTTTTTAAGAGCATGATAATTTTTTGTGAGAAAAATCAAAATACATGGGTAAAAGTGAGTTTACTTAAGTAAGTAATAAAAGAATTTGAGACACTGTGCATATCTATAAACAAAAAAATTGTCTGTAGTCAAGTGTGATTAAGTTATAATAATAAGGAAACCATTTGTTTTGATAGCAAGAATCCTCATTTTGTATTTTCGATACTGATGTATTTGACGTAAGATAAGATAGAATGAGAATAATTAGTAATAAATAAATAAACATAGCTGTAAAAATAAGTTGTATCAGCATGATGTATCAGCATCAGGAAACTGCCAAGATAACTTTTGGATCATCTGTACAATACTAAAGATGAGAGGATTTATTTACAAGGATTTTTGGCTGATGATTTTTGTGTAAGTGTATGAACTGTCATTTGTCATCCCTCTGGACACACTTATGAATCAATAAATAAACAACAACATGCAGAAACCCTGGTTTGTTAACCTCCTCAACTGTTCATATTAATTTCTTCATTGTTTTGTATGCAAGAAATTAATTTCTCAATACTTTGTCATTCAGGTACCTGAAGAGATGGAGGTATTCATAATCAGATTATTCAACGCCACTGGTGGAGCCAGACTGGGCAATGTAACCAGTGCATTTTTACAAATTACGAGGAATGATGATCCCATTTATTTTGCAGGTTAGGTATTGCTGATTTTAAATCTTGAATTCATATTCTACCCCAAAAAGATTTTATTGACAGAGCAGGGTATTGAAAAATCTTAATCCTAGTGGAGCTAGTGTTACAAGATGTACTCTTTTTTTTGCTTGTATTGAGTTTGCTTTTTTTTTTTTTTAACATCAGAATTTTCTCTCATTTTATGTCATTATTCTTGTTGATGACTCTGGGATTGGTTAGGTAGGTGGCTAAGGACAATATTAACTTCTACCTGCAAGTATTTCCCTGCCATTACTACATGTGCCTTCTCTTTCCCTGAGGTGAAGGATCCTCTTGTAGAGGATTAGGTGAATAGGCCACGTGCAAAAAGCTCAGGCTTGAACTTGAGTTTATTGCTTGTGTGTTTTCAGAACCTCTAACAGTGAGCGTTACAGAAGGGAGCTTTGCAAACTTTACAGTCCTGAGGAATGGATCTGCTGATGCTGTTATTGCTGTTCAGTATATTACTGTCGATGGAGATGCAACAGCTGAAGAGGGAGACTTTGTTCCCAGTGGAAAGAACAGTGTAATTCTTTTTGGTTTTGGAGAAAGAGAGCAGAACTTATCTGTGTATATTAATGATGATGATACCCCCGAAACTGATGAAGCATTTTATATCTTCCTTTTGAATTCAACAGGTAAAAGTAATGATTTAACATATATTTAGTAACTCTCTTCTTTTTTTCTCTATTTTTTACCAGCTTGTTCTTATCATAAAGCAATGTATAAATGCCAGGCTTTATATGAATAAGGTTTGCTTCAACATTTCCGTAAGATTTCTGTACAGTGTGTTTGGATTTTGATCTTGAATTGTTTAATTGGAAACAAAAATTAAATTATACAGCTGGAACTGTCCTGCAAAAATAACTGGAGTTAAAATCTCTTTCCAAATGCTCCAAATTAGATGGGGCTTTTACTCATCAATAAGAAAATAAAAGCTAAATATAAGAAATAGGTGATTTTTTTCAGTTTTCTGAGTATAAGGTAGTTCATCTGTTTCCTGAGGCCAGCTAGAATTCACTCTGATACCGAGTTCTCCTACAGAACATCAGTTTCATGGAAATCATTGGACAAAACTTCTTCTCCCTTCTTAAATTTTCCTTTCAGTGATCTCTTTCTACTTTACTAACTTTGTTCAGGATCTGCTGGTATTTTCTTCTACCACTCTATTGGAAACATGTGATGTCTTTCCTCCTGGCACACATTCCTACCAGAATGGGCAAAATACAGAATATTTCTAGATGCACTCCTGAAAGAAAAAAAAAAAAAAAATCTTGATTTTATTTGTTGCATATATTGCCCTTGATTGTTACATCTCTTTTGAAAATTGTGTTGGACTGTTGTACCTCTGAGAAAATACCAATAGAAGTATATGAAGTTAAAACCATAAACATGTTGTTCATTTTGGAATAAAAACAAATCTCGTGCTCTTGAAAAGGGTATAAACTAGGATGGGGATGGAAACATAATGTACCTCTGTGGACATAAAGAGGTGTTGAAATGTCCCTGCTGTGCTATATACATACAGAAATCCTACTAGCTTCCACCTTACTTCACAGGTATCTTGTATTTTTTCCTTTAAGATAGGCTGTGACATGGGTATGACTAATCTCTTAGAGATTCTTGTTGCCTTGTATTTAGTTAAAGTGCAGTATTTCTGTTCTAGGTCTAAAGGAGAACTGGGATCTCTGAATATATATCTTTTTCTTCTGACTTGACCTATTGATCAAACATGAAGTACTACCTCTCATACAATCCTTTCTTCTCAGAATTGCATCATCTCTGGTCATGTCACATTTTTTCTGCAAATCTACCTTCTTGCTTGCTGCCTAGATGCTACTTACTTTTTACTCTTGCTTTGTTTGTTATTGAATATCTCAAATACTGGTTTTCACTGATAGTTTTATCATTGCTTGTTTCTTTCTTTGCATGAAAGCTGTTGGTGTGAGAAGGAAACACATTTGGTTTTAGATTTACCTCCAATTATGATTCCAGTTTTGATAAAATGAATCATCCTCTTTTTAGGGGATACTGTTATCTTTAATGCTGGAGTGGCGACAGTTATTATTGAAGCAAATGATGATCCTAATGGAATTTTCTCCTTAGAACCTCTAGATAAGCCAGTGGAAGAAGGAAAAAGTAATATTTTTTTGTAAGTAACTTTTAAATAATATTGTTGCCCCTTTTTTGAACACATGTATGTATGTATTGATATATGTGTTACTTTATGGATAGTACTTTGATCTAATCCCATTTTTTGCATTGCTAAAATTTATTTAAAAAATAGGTCTACCAAATTTTGGATTAAAATATTTGCAAACATATTGAGTACATCAACTCTTAAAATACCAAGTAGACTGTGCATATTAAAATGTGTACAGAATTCCCGTTAACATATAAACAAATAAGATTACAGCATGGCGGTTTTTGTTATAAAGAGAAGTAAAAAATCTTTTCAAAATACAGCTAAATACAACTATGTGGTTGTTCATTTCTTTTTGCACCCTACTTTGAAGTCTTGCCCTACAAACAACCTATATTACTGTATTCTTTTGGTTAGTTTGTTTTTCTTTTATCTGCAAATTACAGATGGAAGCCTATCCTTAAAGTCCAGATGTGACTTTCTTCGAGGCTGAATATATTTTTCCCTAGTCTGACCTGTAGCTGCTGGGATGTATTTAGGAAGAGGAAGGGTTAAGAAATAAATTTTCATGGCATCTGACCTTTTTATGTTCCTAGAGTCAGAATGTGGCTATAAATCGACAAAAATACTGATTTTCAATAAGAAAATTGTAGACAGGGTATAAAGAGACATATGTTCATGATAAATCTGACAGTGTGAACAGTTAGAGAAGAGGCTTTTTTCAAAATTGTTCAATTATCTTTATATATTTTTATTTGATTTGACTGTTTGTTTTAAGGCCTTGAAACAGAGGCCTATGACTGTGAGTTAGATCTTTATGCTTGTATTGCACATCTAAAAAATAAAAATACTTGGTAAAAGAGTATATTAAATATATATTCTGTGGTTGGTTTTCTTATGCTGCTCTTTGGGGTTTTTTTGGTCCTTTATAATCTTATTTGCAGGATTTTTTTTTTTAAACTGATGGTGTGAAGAGTGATGATTTGAACTAAACACATTTATATAGAGATGCTCTATGGAAGCACATGATATCAAGGTCACCAACATCTGAGGACCTTGCTTAGTCCGTACTGATAAAATGTATTTACTAGGAAACTGTCTCTTTCATACCATCAAAATGATTTGACTTTTGTATAGTACATATGAAAAGGATCAGGCTATTTCATAACCTAACCAGTGAGAACATGTATGGCAGCACTGAGCTTTACAGAGAGTAACTGGAGTTACTGCAACAGTGCTACACAGCTGGAATAGAATGCCCTGCTTAATAACAACAAAAGGAAACCTTTGGAAGCAGGAAAAACATAATTGTTTTTCTGTGCCTAGGCTGCCTTACTGAATTAATTTTTCAGAGTTGTATAATAATGCTTTAAACAGCTTTTTTCTTTTTACTATGCAAACATAAGTACTCTTTTTATATGTAAACATATTTTGTTAATAAAGGAACAATGTTCTTAATTTTTTACTTATGCTTTTTGGAAATTGGTGAAACTATGTTACCAGTTAGCTATGCAAACAAATAAAAGCTTTTTTTAATTTATTACATTCTTAATATAGTGTAATCACAGATTTGTGAAGGACCTCATATATAACCCAAATTAAATACCAATATAAAAAAGCCTAAGGAGCCTTGAAAGTTAAAGGAAAAACAGTATGTAACTGAATGCATTGTCTTTCTTCTCTAAGAGTAGCCAGCTATCTCCATTTCTAATGTTAATTTGCTGAACTATACATTCATTTTAATTAAAAAATAGAAGTGCAAGACAAACTGATGTTCATCTTAACAGTACTATTTGGCATGTACCTTCATTGATTACTTTCTTTGTAAGGTATCTGTGGTATACCTGCGTGTATATATATTGTGAAATTGCAGGCCCTCTAAGAGGATTGTATTATCCTTCATGGTTCTATTTATTATTTATGGTTATTTAGAACAATGTATATTATTTCCCACAGTAATGATGATTAGTTCATGTTTTCCATTGTTAATGGAGAATGCTGATGCATACCTGCCAGGACATTCACTCTTTCTGTATCTCTGAATAGGATTTTGAGACACAGAGGACACTTTGGGAATGTCTCATTAACCTGGCAGCTGTTTCATAATGACTCTACACTGAAGCCAGGGGAAGAGTTCTATGAAACTTATGGGACTGTGTACTTCATGGATGGTGAAGGATCAAAGCCGATAGTGCTCCATGCTCTTTCAGATAAAATTCCCGAATTCAATGAATTTTACATTTTAAAGTTGGTGAATGTTTCAGGTATTGTCTTCCATATAACCATTCCCTTCCTATCTGGTAGAAAATAATTATTATATTTAATCAGTCAAAAAGAAAACGATCCTGGAAAGGCCTTTGCTTTGAATCATGTCATCCTATACTTTTCTGGTGAGATTTTAGGTTTTATTTTTCATTTATTCTTTAATTTAGGGATATGAACACAGTTTTGGAACCTGGCCTTTAAAAAAGGATGCCTTTTATTGATTTCAGAGATGTAGAGCTTTATGTAGAGCTGACAAAATGAAGGTTTTAAAGGTTATGCATGATACCATAATGGATATTGGCTGGCTTGTTTGCTTTTTTCTAGAAATTTCTGTAAAATACAAATAGTTACCACTTCGTATCACTTAAATTACAACTGCTACAAGCCTGCTACTGAGTAGAGTTCCAAATCTGCTGGACTCCTTCCACCTCAGTACTATTTATGGTCTTCTGTGCCGAGATACAACTGAAAATATGTTGACATTTCCGTAAGTGAAATCCATATGCATTTACAGAAGATTTCCTACTTAGCGGTGCATGGAGGCTCTACATTCACACCATGGTCTTCATATCATGAATTCTTACTGTGGAGAAGTAGGTGACTAATAGGAGAACTTAGGAGCAGTTTTAACACACAGCTGGTTACTGATTTTGCAGGGTAATCTCTCCTTATTTAGAGGCAATGAACCAAATGTTGCCATTTCACATTTGTGTAAATCTTGGAGTAAAATGAGAACTGAATTTGACCTCATGTTTTTCAAATGAAACAAAAGCAACCTACCTCATCACTAATTCAGAAAATCTGTAGCTAATCTTGCTGTAGCTGAAAGACAGCTATATTTTGCAGTTGAAAAATAACGTGACTTTTTTTCTGTGAACACGTTCTCTATAGTGTTTTAAAACCAATACAGTTAAATTATGTTAATCCTAAATTGGAGAAATTTTTAAGAGTTCAGAGACTCTTTAAAGAAGATCTAGGCCTATTTAATAAAGGTATTTTGTTTAAACATTTTAAAATACTTTGTAACTTTCTTCAGACCAGTAACTTTTACTCTTAACTTGCATTGTATAGGTGGGTCTCCTGGTCCTGGTGGGCAGTTGTCTGAAACAAGCCTTGCTGTAACCGTGATGATCCCTTTCAATGATGACCCTTTTGGAGTCTTCGTTTTAGATCCAGAGAGTCAGGACAGAGAGATAGCAGAAGATGTTCTTTCTGAAGATGATCTTTCCTATATTACAGACTTCACCGTCTGGAGACAACAAGGCACTTTTGGGGTTGTCCGTTTAGGTTGGGAGATACTGTCCAGTACGTTTCGAACTGGATTACCATCAATGATAGACTTCTTGTTGCTGGGATCATTTCCAAGTTCAGTAAAATCTCAGCCTCACATGAGACGCCATCACAGTGGAACAGATGCTTTGTATTTCAGTGGAAAAGAGGATGCATTTGGAATTATTGGTCTGGAATACCCATACAATGGAAATACTGCAGTAAATAATTTTACATTTTCAGCATGGTTAATTCCTAATGTCAATACTGATGGTTATATAGTTGAAAAGGATGATGGTAATGGCACCTTATATTACGGTGTGAAAATCCAGACAAATGATTCTCATGTTTCTGTAGTGCTTCATTATACAGCATTAGGATCTAATATGACATACATAGCCGAAGCAGTAGTCCTGAAATATCTTGATGAAAGTACTTGGGTTCACGTTCTGATTACTCTGGATGAAAGTATTATTGAATTTTACATGGATGGAATTCCAGTTCTAGGAGGAATTAAGAGCCTTAAAGGAGAAGCAATTGCTGATGGTGAGCCAATAGGTTGTATTATTTTTCGTTATATGTAAAGTTCTGCAAAATATAAAGAGTCTAGCTCCTTGAAAGATGTATGCAAGATTCTGAAATTATTCTATCTGATTGGTTAGTTAAAACGAATGCATAGAACATTCTAGGGTTTTTCAAAAACCTTATAAATGAAAATAAGAGCTGGGAAGTTTTCAAAAAGCATCAGAACTGTAAGAGAGCTTGGATTTCAATAATTTGAAAATAACAATTAATTATTATATTTATATATGTATGCTTATTATGTATACGTAGAGTTATATATATTTATAATTAATAATTTTCATTAGATTTAGAGTACTGTGGCTAAGAAAGAATGTTTTTCCTCTCGATTTCTGATACAAAATACAATAATGTTTTTGATTCTAGTTGTGCATTATATTGCACCTAAGCCTATATTTTGTAAGCAATAGAATTTTTCAGGGTTTAGATTTACTTAAGCATGTATTTACATCGTATATGAAAAATTTGCCCATATGTTTAGTGGTGTTCCAAATAACATTAGCATGTATGCTTCAGTTCTTCTAACTCAATATTCCTGGATATGGCTTTAGTCATGCATAACCATTATGAACATTCAACTAGCATAGCAGTGAGCATCACAATAATTAATTTAAAAAATCAGGTATGGTATGGTGGAAATACATTTACATTTACCCTTTCTTTTGCAGTTCCTCACTCTTCCATGTACTTTTTTATTTCATAGCAGTAATCTCCATTCTTTTCCTTTCTTTTTCTCCCCATCAGTTTCACAGGTTTTCTGTCATGGTTAGGCAGTGAATGATTATCAAATTCTTGCATACAATCTCCTCCGTAATCAAAGAAGGAAAATTGAAAAAACATAGAGTGGTGTTAAATTCATATACATCTACATGCATATATATGTGCGCAAACATAAAGTGAGCATAAAGAGGAGACTCTGTTAATTCTGGAGTGTAGGATTTTATTTCTGCCTTTAATTTCCTGGTAGTTGAAGTCTAAGAAATTTAGCCTCTATAAAAAAGTAATTCCTCTGCAACAAACTAGTGCCTCTTCTTAAGTGCAATTAATAATTGCCATCAGATGTGCAGTAGTGTAGCTGAGAAAGGATTTTTTTCCCTTCAATTTCTAAAACAAAGGTGTGTGAAATGTAGTAAGGCTTTTGTTGCTAGAAGAATATGTCTGAGTCATTGCAATTTTCCATATTAATGGAGATGACGTGTGCTCTGTCTGGAGATACTACAAGTATAAGCTAAGGATTTAATCTCTCTCCATTTAATATTGGATACTATGGTGAATACGCTAGCCTGGCTTTTCTCACCCTCCTCTGCCTTGTGTCTTGGGACCATTAACAGTTCCTGTGGTTGCTTGTTGCTAGAAGTGATACTCCGTGGCACGTTTCCTTCCAAAATCAGGAAACAGCTGAAGAGATACATTTGATATGTTTTAGAGTGGTAGGTATGAGTATGAGTTACCAGCTTAGTATATTTGTGAAAAAGGGAACTGTCATCCTCTGACTTGCTGAGTAGGGTAATTGTTTGGAGAAAAAGAAATGTTAAAGCAGTTGTAAAAAGTGCTTGGAATTTGGTGTACATTTCTGAAGCCCCTCTTCCAGTGCATTAGCATATAAGCATGTCCAGTGTGGCTGATACTCTGATCATCAGAATAGACTCACTGTCCTAGCAGAGGGATACAAAATGGGCAAAGCAAGTGTTTGGCGAAACAAAAGTGAGACGGGCTGCAGCTGGGCTCTGCAGATTTTTAAAGGAAAGAGAGACGTTTTCAAGATTCATTAAGATAAGGGATGATGACAATGTGCAGATAGAATTCGTAGGATGAAAAACATGAATGGTCTAGGAAGGAATTATTTGACCTGTGATGATTGTTTGACCTGTAACACTGAGATGAGGCTTGAGGAACCTCCCAGTCTGCATTTCAAGATCAATATGATTACTAATCCAGGGACAGTAAACAATTTACTATAGATTTTTAAATAATTACGTATATTAGCTATTTGGAAAAAAACCCAAAACAGTAACATGAGAAAAATTCTAATTTTCTGCTCAGGTCCAGGAATAGTGAGAATTGGAGCAGGAATCAATGGCAACAGCAGGTACACGGGTCTAATGCAGGATGTAAGGCTTTATGAGAGAAAATTGACACAGGCAGAGATCTACGAACTCCATGCAACTCCTGCAAAGAGTGACGTACACCCTGTCTCTGGGTATTTGGAGTATCAGCAAGGAGAAACCAATAAATCATTCATTGTGTCTGCGAAGGATGACAAAGAGGAAGAAGGAGAGGAGTTATTCATCCTAAAGCTCATTTCTGTGTGTGGCGGAGCTCGAATTTCACAAGAAAACACAACAGCAAGATTAAGAATACAGAAAAGTGATAATGCTAATGGTTTATTTGGCTTCACTGGAGCATGTATTCCTGAGGTAAGGTTTTCATAAAGAAAACTACAGGAGAAATTTTAGACACAACCAAACTAATAAGAACGCTAAGTAACCTTTGAAGGTCCTTGATTCCACATTGTTAGTTTTTGTAGTTAAGCAAAGTTTTCTAGAATTTGGAATTGTTCTGGTAATACAGCCTGAGTTACACTGGCATTTGCAATATCACTTTTTTTTAAACACCCCCAAATTATTTTTATTAAGAAAATTTATTTTTTTACATAAACTGAAGACTAAGGCCTAAATTTTTCTAGAACAATTTTTTTCCTGTACTTCTGTAACTTCTGAGACTTTAACCTGATATCATCTCGGAGAGAGTCTTAGTACCTTGTACAGTGCTGTGTTTTGGATTCAAGATGAGAATAATTTTGATAACACAAGGATGCTTTGGCTGTTCCTAAGCAGGGCTTCCCCTGAGCCAAAGACTTTTCTGTGTCTAATGCTCTGCTAGTGAGGAGCTGCACAAAAAGCTGGGAAGGAGCATGTCCAGGGTAGCTGACCTGAACTGGCCAAAGGAACATGCCATACCATAGAATGTCATGTCCAGTATATAATAAACTGGGGGAATTACCTGGAAGGCAGTTAGTCATTGTTTGGAAATGGGTTGGGTATTGGTCAGCAAGTGGTGGGCAATTGTGCTCTGCAGCACTTGTTTCCCCTGGGTTCTATTACAGTCTCTCCCTCCCTTATAATTAAATCATCATCATTATCATCATCGTATTTGACATGAATTCACTTGATACTGGCTGGAAGTTGCTGTTTTTAAACATTATATTTTCTGTGGCCACCATATATGCAGTATGTAAACTTGAATCTTCTTTTGAGAGGATTGAAATAAGCGTAATTAATTTTTAGGTTTTTAATCATTATGAGGGAGAAAGACATGATATCTGTTTCTATTATTACTAGATTATTTTGGAAGACAAATTGCATACTGCTTTCCAATTTTGGAACTCTTACAGCCTCTTAAGTACGTCCTTTCTAACTGACGTTCTTGTGTTTGAAGTGTGATGTGTTTGAAGGCAACCACCTTGCCTGAGTGATGCTAGTTTTCGGTTCGGTTCAGTTTGCTTTCCAGGTGCCTACCATCTGGTATTATAATAGGTTCCTTCAGTTTCAAATGCCACTGATAATTCTGTGATGCCACAGATCAGCAACCAACCATGAAGCAAAATTAAAAATTTATATGGGATGTTAATTGTTTCACCTTTATCTTATAGTATCGTTTTATCAGTAGTTTAATTTCCTTGTGTCCTTATCTGTCTGTTAGGCAGCTGAAGGCACATTCAGTATCTGCACTGTGTTATACAGCAGCTCTGAAATTTATCTAACACTTAAGATAGCTTTACCCTTTCTGATAATTTTGAAATGAAATTATTTTCTGTTTTAGTTTGATGATCATACATTTTTAAATACTTGGCCAGTACCAATACCTGATTTGTTCCAAATATGTGAAATTTTTGCTACTGAAAGCATGTTATTTGTGCAGACAGAATTGCAAAGAGTACTGTAGCCCAAAAAGTTTTTCAGTTTTTCCTGAATGATGATAGTATAGTTTAATTTATATGTATCTATTTAGTTTTCCATAGTGTTTTTAGTCAGGGAAAGGAACAACACAAATCTTCCTTTAAATTAAAATTAAAATAATTGACATTAATATAAAACAGTAGAGTAATCTGCTTTCAACATTCACATTTCAAACATATTGATTCTGGTTTTGTGTCCAAAAGAAACAACAGGGTATAGTTACTGGCTGACCTCAGGGAGATGCTAGAAACTATTGCAATTTCCATTCAGTTTGTTCCACCATCAGGTTCAGTTTTAGCTTCCAATTAGTCTGAAAGTGCTGAAAGTAACATGACAGCAATGAAAAATTGCTGAACATTTGACTAGCATTAGAGAATTCAATCTTTTACATTTATTCCCTTGATTTACTTTGATCCTAAAAAATATGTCAATTCTTTCTTTCTTCCAGACTGCTGACGAGGGTTCCACTATATCCTGTGTCGTGGAGCGTACAAGGGGAGCCCTAGACTATGTGTATATAAATTACATTATCTCACAGGTTGATTCCAGTGGCATTAATTACTCTGTTAGCGATTTTTCTAACAGCAGTGGCACTATCACATTCGTTCCTTGGCAGAGATCCGAGGTAAACCCTACCTTCCTATTAACTATTCATCCTGTCCTTTGCAAACCTGCTGGAAAACACCTTCTGAGGATGCTTGACTGGTTTTCATACTAAAGAGTCTTTCCTTCACATGGCTTTTACTATCTTTTTCAGGATTTTTTTCATCTTTAACATCTAAAAAGTGATAGATGTCCATAAATCTGTGTGCATCTCACTTCAGGCATTACAGTGCATGCATGAATGCTTAAATGCACATAATGAATAAGATATGTTTATATATATGTATATATTAAATCTATGTATATCTATACGTATACTTCAGCTATAGATAGTCCTGAGCTCGAATAGTGGATCCAGTGACTTTTGAAATTGAAATATGATCAGGTTTTGATCTGAGTTTTGGAGCTCAGTTTTATCTCCACAACAATTAAATAGACAGCAGTCAACTTCACTGCCATAATCAAATATTTTGCAACTGTTTGCCACGTTCTGTCTCTTTTGATTAATCTGTTTCTGTGAATTTGACCCCAATCCACAGCACAGGAATTTCACATTTATTTGAAGAAGAGGTGTGGGACCACAATACTGTAGGAAGTTCATATGTGTTTTCTATGAGCGTTTGTTAAATAGAAAAGGTGGATTGATAGTAGAAAATACTGTCTTTAGTTTTACTTCCCTCATTCTGCAGAAGTTAGTAGGGACTGAGTGAAACCTAGTGACATAATTTGAAAAGATCCCAGTGACCCCACTAGAACTGTGGATCTGGTCCCAGTTAAACAATGTAATTGATTACAACTTGGCAAAAACGTGTGATTTTGGAAAATAGTATGCTCCTGACAGATTATTCAGCTTTAATTCTCTATTGAAACGTATTAATGCATTACATATAGTCATTTAAAGTAAAATTTGCCAAGCTTTTCAAGTCTGGCAGCATGGCTGAGGCCTGACTTATTTTACATAATGGCAGAAAAGATCTGGTGTACCCTCTTGCTCCATTGCTATGTGGTCCAATATACAGTCTGCATACAGAGGACCTAATGGTTATGGACCTAAGAAACAGACTGGGAGCAGCTGCTCATCAAGTCAAAAATCTTAAGAGAATTTCCACTGATGTTTGTAAACTACCTTTCCCATGGCTCTAAATATGATGAGCTACCTAAACGTTTTCTCTTATATGTTTGTCAAATCTTATCACAATATACAGAAAGTTTGAATTGTCTGAGATTAATATGTTAGCCTATACAGAGCTTATTATGTTACATTATAGTATAATCTATAATCTCAAGTGTCAGGTGGCATAAAAAGCTCACTTCACTTGCTCTCTAAATTAGATTAATCACTGTAATATCTCTGACAGCTTGGTAAAGATGTTTTTGGATAGGTTATTCTAAACTTATTATCACAAAAGTTAGGTTAAATTATATGGAGAGCAAAAATGTTCTCTGTATTACTTTCTGAACTAACAGCAGATACAGCTGATTGACTGAAAAAATTAATTGTTTAAAGGGTCATAAAACTCTTAGGAAATTTATGTTGCATAGTTTGATTTCTCCATGATTTGATCCTTCTCTAGGTCTTAAATTTGCATGTTATTGATGATGACATTCCGGAGCTAAATGAATATTTCCGTGTGACATTAGTCTCTGCAGTGTCTGGAGATGGAAAAATAGGTTCAACTCCTACCAGTGGAGCAAGTATAGATCCAGAAAAGGAAACTACTGATATCAGCATTAAAGCCAGTGACCACCCATATGGTAACAATGTTGAAGATGATACAGTCTTATTGCAGATTTATGTATACTTCTAGCTCAAGAGGTAAAAATTTGCCTAGCTTAGATAGATGAGGAAGCAATGCCAAGTATTGAACTTTATCTAACTTGAGATTAATTAATAATTTTTACACAAGAATGAAAGCCAAATTACTCTTGAGAATACTGCAAAAGAGGCATTAAAACTGCGTGGACCAAACGTGATCATCCCCTTTTGCAAGCAAACAAAATTGCATGTTGTTGATTTTATGCCATTTTTTGTGAAATGAGAATTCCTTTGGAGAGGGACGTTTAAGCATGCTTATTATAATACCAATAAGTACCCAATATTATGACATATCTGGGTTCTTTTGGGAAGACTTGAATTCATTCCTGTTATGTTTTTATTTTAAGACTGGCGTGACTATCAGTGAGAGAGGGAGTGGTACACAGCACATTCCTGGAAATAGCATGATTGAGTCATAAAGGCATATTAATATTTTTTAAAATGTCATAAACATTAAATATGGATATTTTAAATATTTTTGTTTCAATTTTTTATTATAATTTGAATTTGGTATGAGAAGCCATGTAAGTAGCAACTTTTGTCTTTCAGGTCTACTGCAGTTTTCGGTGGGGCCACCTCCTCAGCCCAATGATAAAATGATTCTGCCAGCCTCTTCTGTGCCCCATATCACTGTTAAAGAAGAAGTTGGACACATCAGATTATTGGTAGTTCGTGCACAAGGGCTTCTGGGAACAGTTCTTATGGAGTACAGGACAGTGCCACTTACAGCTTTCAGTCCTAAAGATTATCAGGTATGGCCATTGTCAAGGTGTGTAATTATTTTAGAATTTAGTTAGAGCTGTTTGTCCTGGAAATAATAATAGCCATAGTTTGAATATTTGAGCTGAGCTGTGATTCTTTTCGCAGAAACAGTTTGTTTTATATGGAGTTGTGATAGATAAATGCATAGTACTCTCTATAAAAATAAAAATTACTATCTGCCTTTTGCCTTCTTTCTGTGCAGCATGTTGTGTTTCCTAGGAAAAGCCTCTGGTTTTGATCTTAATATCCTTAAGAAAATTGTCAGTTCAGCAAGAATGGAAGTATATCAGACTTTATGTGACCATACAGGTGCATGTGCAGGTGAAGATTATATTTGTATGCACTAGGAGTTGTACATATTCAACAAAACAGCTTATATCTATATGTCTTTGTTTGTTTAACTGCTGTTTGTGCAGAAAAATGTAGATAAATGAAGATGCTCATAATTCAGTAAATTTAGATTGCTATTTGTTATAACAAGGACTCAGCAGATTTTTTTAAAGCTAAAGTGAAGAAAAGTAGATGTTTTGAGAAAGACAAAAAGAATTGAGGATGTATTTATTTTTTTATTTGAATGAAAACACTAAACTTGAACAAAAATTTGAAGACCTGTCATATTTCAGGCTGTTTGGGGCTCAATGGAATTTCAATCTGGAGAAAGATACAAGTACATTACTGTTAACATCACTGACAATTCTATTCCTGAACTGGAAAAAACTTTTAAAGTGGAGCTGTTGAATCCAGAGGGAGGAGGTAAGGCACATAAATCAATCCAGTGGTTGTATTTTCGTGATCTTTACTCATCCCTTAAAATCTAACCTTGTAAACTATTTCCATGTTATTTCTAAAGAGACACCCTCCAGACAGCAGCAATTCTTTTAAGGAAACAACTGTACTTCAGATGTTTTGTTAATGACTGCTGTAAACCACCAGATCTCAAAGAAAGTACATTACTACCATGCATTAGGTCATTCAAAGGCAAATGCTGCTTTTTAAATTACATAATTCCATAGCTGGTAGAGAGAATTAAAATAATGTAAAAAAAATTATTTTTCTTTTTTCATTGAAGTTGCCAATATTTAAGTTTTAAAAACAGAAGCTGTGCTTTTTATCAGCCACTTGAGTGAAATTGGAGACATTGCAATAAACTGGCTCATAACTGATTTAGCTGGATGGTAGCATTAGAAAATTGTGGGTTTTCGGATGTCTTGAGAGTTTAGCTGAGTTGGAGAGCTAGCTAGAAGCTAGTGTAAATGCTGCTGTGAGATGTTAGTCTTAAAACCTTTGGCAAGCATCAGTTCTCCTGCTACATAAAATCACTTTTGCCTTTTTTATTTCCGTTTATGGAATTTATTTCCATTGCAAAATACTTTTAAGGGAGATTACAAAGCTGGTTGGAGGAAGAGAAGTAATTCAAAATATTGAGAGCCATAAAGTGCCTTTTTAACTGATATTGTTTTTCTAAGCAATTCAGAATTGTAAGTGTGATGCCTTCTGGAAAGTTAGGTCATATTAACTTGAATGTCTGTTCTGCAATGTGGCACTATGGTGCTATGCTAGGATTCTTTTGATAAAAATTTCAGAGCTTTCCTGCATAGGGAATTTTTAGTCAAGTAGTTGTTTTAGTTAAATGAACTTTTGTGTTTGAATTTTTTTGGTTAGAAAACTTACAGCTAACTTTAGTAATTTACTAGAGGTAGATACCATCTGAACATAATCTTTGGAGCTTTCCAACACCATTGCAAGCACAAAACTTAGGGTAAAGGCTCCATCAGTTAAGCTGCCAATTTTTTTCAATTTTCCCACACAACTTTTTGATTTGTGAGGAAATATTAGAATAGGAGAGTTTGACAAGGTCTAGCTAATACTTCTCTCTCCCCCCTGCCCCATTTCTAATTTCTCCGTTAGGATTGAGAAAGAGGGAACACAGAAGGAAAGGGAAAAAAAATAAAAGAGAGTTGTATGTGTTTTCTTTCTTTCTGACCTCCTTTTGCTGTTTCCAATGCAATAAATTAAACAAGAGGTGGCCAATTCAATATTTTTTTCTGGCTTTTATTAGAAATTCTGTATAGTTTTAGAACATTGTCACTTTCCTAGAATATTTCTCTCTCTTTTTGTGTTGTCCAGAAATGTTTAAACTGCTTTCTGCTTTCCCTTTATTTAAATGTATATATGTGTATATATCTGTATGTCTGTCATCTTAAAGTTGCTGAGCTCTTTAGAAATGATGGAAGTGGTAGTGGTGATGGAAACATGGATTTCTTCCTTTCAACTGTCCCTCAACATGGTAAGCTTTTTTGATTAATCTTGTATTTTATTTTTAATTGTAATAGCTGTCATAATTACTATGCTTGATACAACTTGTCATAATGTTTCTTTATATGCAATTAGAGCTTATTAATTTAGATTTAACATAGGGTTTTGTCGAAAACTTTCTTTTCCATTTTAATTTAGGTGTAATTTCACTAGCAGTCAGTGTTTAGTGTAAAGCAGAGAACAACATGTTCTTATATCATCAAAACTATATAGTTGTAAAACACTATATAGTAATTGCAGAATTAAAGTTTACGGATTTGTCTTTGAACATTGTCAAATTTTCCTGAGAGAAAAAAGCAAAGGGACTTTTAAAATTGAGGGTAATTTTAAAACTACTTGGTTGTATGCTTTGATACATTCTCTGTATAATTTTGATCCCTTCATAAAATACTCTTAAAGGAAAATAAGTTGTGTTAGATTTTTAATGAAATAGTTTGATTATTTTTCATTTTTCCTCTTTCATTTCTTCAACTTTCTATTTAAGTCATGACAAGCAGAAAACAATGATAATTTAATATTGAAAAAAATACCAAGTGAAGAAATAACATAGAATATGTGGGAAAACCCTATGCATATAGGACTTCAAATTAAAACCTACAGATGTAAAAGTGTTATATGAGCACCCTTTATGCCAACAGAGTAATTTTTTGTTTGTTTGTTTTTGTTTTCTTTGGCATTCTGTTTCCCTTTTACTTGTTTTCAGAAATGTTTTTTTGAAGTGCCAGGCTGTTTTTCTCTCTGAGCAGCAAGTTATGTCACCCATGAAAATCTCTTCAGAAAAATATTTACTTGACTTGATGCTGGTATTTTGGTTTTTTTGGGGTTTTTTGTCTTTCATTCCAGCTTATGTTAGGAGGAGACCTGCATTCATCTCGTCTTTCTGCTTACGCTGTGATTTACCATATAACTCAACACTGTCCTAAATGCTGCTCCATTTTCATCCATTAAATCTGTAATTTTATTTTGGTTCCTCCCTTAAAATAGTATTTATTTTGTTGCATAGCTCCATAGAAGGACTGACAGGACTGCCTTACTGAAAGTCAGTTCCTTTTCCATACAGAGTTACCATGCATTTAAAAAAAGAAAAAAAAACAAAGACAAACAGCATGGATACTTCAGTTATATTCTCTTCTGTATTTTTGTAGCATATTTCTTTAGCTGTTTTCTTTCATGTAAGAAAACATGCTAGATAAAAATAATGCTTTTTGGAACTTTCATTTAACAGCTAGCTTGGGAATTGCATCCCATATCCTTGTGACTATTGAGGCTTCTGATGATGCTCACGGTGTGTTTGAGTTCAGTGCTGAGTCCCTCTTGGTGAATGGAACTGAGCCTGAAGATGGAGATAGCAATGTTGTGCTGCAGGTTAGAAAGCTTCGAGTCTCATATTGCTGCATTGTACTCTTCTATCTGTTTTTACTGGTGTTCTGTGATGCTTTTGTCATTAGTCTATGGGGTTTATAACAACTTTGTCATGAACATTTGTTTTTCCAGTCATGCAGTGTTTGCTAATGTATATTATTCAGCTTGAAAATAAAATAATAATAATATCCAAAAACTTAAAATCTTCTACTTGTTTAGAATCAAGAGACTACTATCTTAAAATAAGTGTTGATAATACAAGTTCAGCAGAGCTAAGATAATAAAAATTACATGTTTTTAGAACACAGACATATCTTTAACTCATCGTGTTTTTGTCTTTGCTTAATTGCATTTCATACTTCTGTTTTTCTTTCTCATAGAAAAAAATATGCACATCTTTGTATGTTTTGCTTAGGTTGTGAGAACTCACGGGGCCTTATCTCAAGTGACATTGCATTGGATCATAATCTGTGATCCTACCAACGACCTGATCTCTACAGATGGGAATGTAACATTTGATGTTGGCCAAGTGAGAGCAAATATTACAATACAAGTTTCTCCTGATGATGTTCCCGAATTGGATAAGATGTTTTCAGTTTTGATCATCAATGTCTCCCGTGGTCGTCTTGGATATCATACTAATGCAACATTAACTATTTTAGCAAATGATGATCCATATGGAGTCTTCATCTTTTCGGAGCAAAACAGACCAATAAAAGTTGAGGAAGAAACAAAAAATGTCTCTCTGACAGTTTTAAGATGTGGTGGTCTCCTTGGTACAGTAATGGTGAAATACAGAACTATTGGTGATGAGGAAAAGTTGCCCTTTCTTCCAGCTGATGTTGTCAGAGCAATAGGGGGAAAAGACTATATACCCATTACAGGCTATGTGATCTTTGCAACCAATGAAAGTGAGGCCACAATATCCTTGCCTATTTTGGATGATGATGATCCTGAGAGGTCAGAATCTGTTTTTGTGGAGCTAAGCAGTATTGCTTTGATCAAGAAAGTTCAGGATCGGCCAAGTAAGTGTCTTACATAAAACCTATAATTCAACTATAAAGGTCAATATTTATATGTAACAGGAGAAAATGCAGCAAGATAAATGAAGAACTCTTTACCTCTGCCAAACTCTTAATAGGTGAAATATCTTTTGAGTTACCTGACTTGTGCCTGTTGGCAATTATTTCCTTTGCCAAAGTATTTTATTGGAAAAGCATGAGTATTTCTTTATCCCTTTTGCATTGTCTTGTCCAAGGTCTTTCAGGCCAAATATTTTACATTATTTGTTTGTGCACTAAAACCTGGTCATTTAGCATTATTTCTGCAAATTCAGTAGTAGGAAATAACTAAGCTAGTTTCTCATATTAAAATACAAAAAAGTCTTATTAAAAAAAAGTGATGTAGAATTAGTGACATACTGATTTCTTAGTGTTGACAATTTTTACTGCATTTCTCATTCAGATAAATTCAGGTCATTACAGCCTGATTTGTACTTCAGAGATTCTTAGCATGTTTAATTGCTGTCCTTGCTCTGAGGTTAAGGGGTAACTTCAAATATAATTCCACTTGGAGATGAAATCTCACTTATATTTCATCATATCAAGAGTAAAACTGAAATTATTCTGAACTGTATTGATCTTACTATTAGCCTTATGGATAAATAAATAGATAAATAAATAAATTCACTACACCTCATTAAAAAAAAAAAAAAGCTTTATATGCTCTACAACATGATAGAGTAATGTTACTAAAAATTTGGATTTTCTGCCAGAATGTAATTCAAACACATGTATGTTGATGTGGTTTGTAGTTGTGCTTTGTCCAATTGTAAAAAATATAATTTTCATGAAAACTAGAGGCAGCTACCGCTCACTAAGTTTTCTTTATATTTCAGTTATAAATTCTCCTCGACTTGGCTTAGTGGGTGAGACAATAGCTCATGTGATTATCAATGCCAATGATGATGCTTTTGGAACACTTCAGCTTTCAGCTTCAGCTGTGCGTGTTGCTGAAAACTATGTTGGACCAATCATTAACGTGACCAGAACTGGGGGAATATTTTCAGATGTTTCTGTGAAATTTAAAGCTATGCCAATAACTGCAACAGCTGGTAAGAAAGCAGAACAGCAGAAGTATGCAGTCTGTGTTAAAGCTGAAACAAACAAGTGTGTATTAAATGCTGTATTATATAACAAGTATGAAATATAAAGTAGTAAGGCATTGACTGTGCTTAGCAAATGTGAATCTAAGACCTATGGGAAAGTTTACGCATCATCACTGGAGAATCTAAAAATGAAATGAGGGAAGGAATTGGGGTGTTTGTTTACTTAGTAGCACACCACCACTTAAACACCCCTTCCCACCCCCATCCCCCCAAATACTATAATAGTATATGTAATGATGATTTAGTCCCATGTACATATTTAAACCCATCACATATTGCTTAGTTGAGCTTATTGGAGAGGAAGTGAGAGCTGGGGACTCGGCTGCAAAACAAACAGGGAAAAATCAATCAAAACCCAAGAAGGCTTATACTTCTGAAAATGGAATGTAAACTTCTCCAGTTGGTCCCTGCTGTAGAGAAGGTACATAAAGAAAAGAGAAAAATTATGAAGTCTGCAGGATCAAAACCACTTAGACAGTTATAAATTGAGTGCACTGTATTTCAGCTATGTCCAGTTTGAATAGATGGGTGGTACATGCTCTGAGAACTTTTAATTTCATTTTTATGTAACAGATTGTTATAAATTAAATGTGTGGCTAGATTTATATTAGAGTATGCTTTCAATTTGTTTCTGAAGCAGAGCTGTGATCTAATGTATCACAGATGTTCCTCTGGACAGTTGAGACAAGTTTGCCTAAGATGAGGTTGACACATAAAATGTTCCCTTTACTGAAATCTACATTGACAAGGTTCACTTTTATCTATTGAAAAGCCAGACAGCAATTATAAATCAAAGACAGAAACATCCTGGTAGTGTGACGTTGTAAACAGCAGACAATAATGGTCCTTTTGTAACTACCTCTTGGGTCTAACAGTGCAAACTCTGTTTTGGTCAAACCAAGTTTTGTTTTGATCCATTCAATCTAAAAGTCAATGGGAAGTAAAAAAAAAACCAAAAAAACAAAACAAAAAAACCCAAAAAAACTTCTGTTGTGTGTGGGTTTAAAGATAAAGGAAAAGACCCCATAAAAACACAGAGGAATACATGTATAAGCAAAGAGAAGATGTGTATTGCTGATAATGTTCACCACACTGAACCATAAGTCATTGATGTTATCTGGGTTTTATTGTTTTGGGTTTTTTCATTTATAAATCTAGGTGAGGACTACAGTGTAGCTTCATCAGATGTTGTCTTACTAGAAGGGGAAACAAGTAAAGCTGTGCCAATTTATATAATTAATGATATCAATCCTGAACTTGAGGAGTCATTTTATGTTCAGCTGCTGAACCAAACAACAGGAGGAGCCTTGCTTGGATCTTTGACGAGGGCAATCATAACCATTGAGGCTTCTGATGACCCATTTGGATCCTTTGGTAAAGGAGTACATATTTTCTTTCTTCTGCTAATATTTTTTCTGGGGATTTGTGGGGGACTTGCTACTTGGCAACTGAATAAAAACATTCAGAAGCAGAAGTGTGGGTGTAGAGAGTAAAGGAAAAGATAAGATAAACTAAATTAAAACATATAATAAATGAGTAATGGGGCTTTAATATAACAAAAAAATTGAGCCCCGTGGAGGCTCTGACCAGTGGCACCAAACAGTAGAACAAGAGGCAACAGGCAGAAATTGATGCCCAGGAAGTTCACCTGAACATGAGGAAGACCTTCTTTACTGTGCAGGTGATGGTACACTGGAACAGGTTGCCCAGAGAGACTGTGGAGTCTCCTTTAGTGGAAACGTCCAAGAACTGTCTGGACACACTCCTTTGCCATGTGGTCTGGGATGACCCTACTTGAGCAGGGAGCTTAAAACCAATGATCTACAGTGGTCCCTTCCAACCTGACCCATTATGTGATTCTGTGATTTCTACTTAACATGTTCCATGTTAAATAGTTTTGATTTATTTCTTCAGTAAGTGACATTAAATCTGGTAAAGAGTTTCTTTGCTGGGAATAATTACGAAAATATATTCTAGAACCTCAGAAACAGTTCATGGTTAGCCTCAAACAACAGGGAATAGACTTTTTGGATGAGGGCTTAATTTTCATGCTAATTTTCTCTGCAGATGAAAATATGAGTATTGAAAGTTTGCTTTTAGGTTTAAACCTGCTTAGAAGGGATTCACCTGTTCAAGTAAATGCAATCAAGTAAAATAAAAGTCTGTTCTTCAGGAACTGATATATTTACTTTCAGTTTTATTGTTAATGTGCTATATCTCCCTATGGTGTATGTCAGTTTTTCAGAATACCAAATTCACTGTGGAGGAGCCCGAATTTGGATCAGTAACCATAAATCTGCCAATAATCCGCAATGCTGGGACACTGGGTAATGTTACTGTTGAGTGGGCAGCTACCATTAATGGACAACCTGCCAATGATGACTTGCGAGTTGCCATGGGTAATATCACTTTTGCCCCTGGGGAAGCCATTCAGATGTTGCTGTTGGAAATCCTGGCTGATGATGTTCCAGAAGTAGAAGAAGTAAGTAGAGCAGTTATGCTTCTCTTGAACAGTATTAGTTTTAACTTGTGTAAGAAATGTGTGCAGATCAAAACAAGAAATTTTATAACCGGAAGCTGCAAGAAGTGCAGATTTTATTTTGCTTGTGATTATTTTTAGAAATGACAAAAACCGTTTAGCTGCATCATTTGTTTTTCTTTTTTTTCTTTTTGAGATTGTTCATGTAGAATTAACTCAGGCCTCCAACGGTGGTGCTATCGGGTTAGATGGCATGGCAAATATTGTTATACCTGCCAATGATAATCCTTATGGCACAGTTTTCTTTCATCAATCTTCATACCGAATTCAGGAGCCACTAGAAAGAAATTTACTTGCAAATATATCAGTCAGGAGAAGGTCTGTATAATATTGACTGATTTTGAATCTCTTTTTTTGTTGTTGTTGTTTTAGTTTGGTTTGGTTTTTGTTGTTTTTTTTTTTTTTGGCTATAACATTAAACATCATGCCCTTGTATAAGTATTTGCATCAACTTCTTTATCTGTCATGTCTATTTTTATCATATACATCGATTTTGAACTAGATGTCTGCTTGTTAGAAATGTACATAAAGTACTTAAATGTAGTATACATTTGTAGTGTAAACCCAGTGTACACAGTGTACTTGAAGTTTTATTTTGCCTGTTTATTTGTCAAGCCATTTAAAGCTGCAAACCAGCCTGCTCCTGTGATGTGAACTGGAGGACAAAGCATATCAAATGTTCTTTGTGTAAGACAAAATGAAACAGAGAACAGGTTTTGCACATGAAATATGGTATCCTGAGGACACCTTGGAGAGGAATGATGACAATGCTGGACAGCACAGGCTTTTTCTTCCTTGACAGTCCTAGGAAGACTAACTTAATTCCTAGAAACAAATCTTTGCAAACATGCACACTTAACAGACTGCTACCCAAGTTATAAACAATCAAACTTGCTCTCCAAAAAAACCAATTACTCACTTATTCTGGTACTAGCTTCAAGGGAAGTCACTTTAATCAGCTATTTGTAACTTTTCAGCAATTCAGAAGGGGTTAGTTAATTTTGTTAATTTTTATTCTTAACGCAGTGACATACAGAATATTAGGTATGCTAAAATAACATTGTTATTTTAATGTCTTTTAGTGGGGGAAGGTTTGGTCAGCTGCAAATACTTTACAGCACTTCTGAGACTGACATCGTAGCTCTTGCCATTGAACAAGGTGAGGATATCCTGGCCTATTATGAGTCTCCTGTACAAGGAATTCCTGAGCAGCCATCCAAGACCAGAGTGAACGTGTCAGCAGCAAGTGACCCACTGCATGCCTGTGCAACCCAGTGCCTAAAAGAACAAGCATGTTCAGCCTTTACATTTTCCAGTGCCTCTGAGATTCCTCTCTGCCTTTGGCTGACAACAGAGATCAGCCCATTAAATAACATGTTGGGATTCTGGACCTACAAGAAAAATATCAGCAGTGCATCCACTCTGTTTAGCACACAAGCCATTGCTGGAAGTGATTATGAACCTATCACAAGGCAGTGGGCTGTCATGCAGGAAGGGGAAGAGTTTGCAAATCTCACAGTTACCATACTCCCTGACAGCCTGCCAGAGCTGGATGAAAAATTCACTATATCTCTGTTGAAAGTTGAACTAATTAATATCTCAGCCAGCTTAAAAAATCAACCAACTATCGGACAGCCAAATACTTCCACAGTTATCATAATGATGAATGGGGATGCCTTTGGAGTATTTAAGATCTACAGTGTAAGTCCCAATGCAACAGAGAAAGGTCTGTATATTGAAGTAGAAGAACGCCCTCAGGCCAACGTGCAGCTGATGATACATAGGACAGAAGGCAGCCTGGGAGAGGTGGCAGTGGAATGGCGTGCTGTTGGCGGAACTGCTACCCCAAACTTGGATTTTGTGGGTGTTGGTGAGATTCTGGTGTTTGCTGAAGGTGAGGCAAGGTTTTGCACTAGCTTCTCTTGTCTAAAACTAAAGAAAACACAAGACACACACACACAGATTTACAACAAAAAGTATGAAAAGTATATGTATTGAACTATTTTTTAAGAAATATTGCACTGTGCATTATAAAGATAATTTTTTTATTAAATAAATAAGGAATAATATTGCTGACATAGTCATTATATCAAATATAATGAAAATGAGAATCAGGCCTAAGTGGTCTTTTGTTAATCTTCAGTTAGTACAGTACTAATTTTTGATTATATATCTTTTTTAGATTCTGAGATTGTATTGGTTTCGTAACAGAACAGGATATTCAAAAATTTTCAAAGAAGAAAAATCTGTGGCAGGCATTACTTAAGCACTGTGCAACATGACAAATGTACTTTATATTTTCAAAGTCTGCAATGATTGAAGTAGTTTTGAAAACAATTTATGGGAGTGTAGTAAAGATTCTAATATTCATTTAGCTTGCTAAATCATCTGAACTCAAATGAAGGGTTGCCAGGAGTGAATTGGAATCTGACATATAATTATATTAGTGTTTATAAGCTTACAAAATTTTTTCAAAATACTTTGAAAGGCAATGTAACAAAAAACAAATGTGTATCTGGTAAGCTGGTATAAGTATTGGTTATGCACATGCATTGACCAACAGGATTGTGTTGCAAATTGTAATGTGTTATAGAGACTGTTAATTGATTGTGTCTGCTGCTTACATTGTCATTCTTTGATATTCCAGAAGACAGGTGACTAATACAATGACAGCCCACTTTAATGCATTTCCTGATCCAGTAAATACATAGTCAAATTTCATGTACATATGTATGTATCTGGTTCATCAGAAAATGTATTAACTTGGTAATGCTTTTTACAAGAATTATATTCCCCTTTTCTAATTAAAATTTGAAAGCCAGAGAACTTATAAAGCAAATAAGAATTCTAGGCATTCAGAAATTATGTCAACATTGTTAATTTTCACATAGTATATTTAATAATTTGTTAATTACCTTGCCTAATATATTTTCATTAGAAATTGAATAAATTTTCATAATGACATTCAGTAACTTCTAGGCAGATAAATAGCTAAAGATTCTTCATGTCCTTTTTTATATTAGTTAAGTATTTACTACTAGAGTAGATGATTACATGTTTTTAAAAGGTGATTTTCATGTGAACACATAAGCATGTATATGTTCTTCTACTTGCAGGTGAAACAAAAAAGATGATCACATTGACCATTTTAGATGATCCAGAGCCAGAGGATAATGAAAGCATCATAATCAGCCTGGTGCATACCGAAGGAGGGAGTAGGATTCTGCCCAGTTTTGACACTGTTACAGTGGTTATCTTGGCAAATGACAATGTGGCAGGAATCATTAGCTTCCAGACAGGCGGAAGGTCTGTTATTGGTCGTGAAGGTGGGTTCTGTGTGTTGATCACACTCAGTTTGTTTAACATGAGCTTCCATCTCTGTGCTTTCTGTTGATAATGGTTCAGTGATTGTATCACTGTTCCGAGAATGCCAGCAAACAGAATAACCACATACTTAGCACACATTACTTTGTATTTTAAACTCTTGCAAACATAGCATTCAAATGAAATCTGTGGAAAAGATGAATAGACCATTTCCAAAACCATTTTATATTTCACTATCTCCTCTTTTCCTTCCTTTTTCTGAAGGTTGTGCCTTGCTTGTATTGGTACTGCATTTCTAAGCTCCTTTTAGCATTTCTCATTCATTTATACCATATTCCAGAACTGTATATAGCGCCCATTATACACAGCAATTACTAATCTTAAGCAAATATTATCTACCACTGACTTAAAATTAATTTTAAATCATTTAGAAAATATTCCCACAGAAAAAAAAAAAAAATAGGAAAGAATCTTCCATCTTCCTAAAGTTTCTCTTTATATTTTTTTGGTAGCTTATTTTAGGAGTGTGACAATCTTGATGTCGTCACTCAGTCATGACTTTTGAGAGTGATAATAGTTTGATATCTAGCGTCTACTAGTGTTTTAAGAGAGCATGTTGCATGTTTTACCTAGGGTTTGGTGCAGTTCTAGATAGGACAGTAACAGTACAAATTATGACTGATTTTGTTAGCCTTTGCTGGAATCTCAGTGTATTGCAGTGTCAGATTCTACTGATGTGTAAACTCATGGGTAGAGAAAACCAGCAAACCAGAAATTTGCTGTCCAGGAATATGTGCACTGAATTTTCTGTTGGAAGAAAAAGTCTATCTCAAAAAAAACATGGTCTGGTTTTTATTCCCATAATGAAAGGACACCATAAGCTTTTGGGTTTTATTTAGATACAGTTTGTGTTAATTCTAGCTTGCCCAGTTTCTGTCCTTTATTACTCCACCTGAGTGGTTCTGATCTGCCTGACAAGTCAGCTGCAGTCTGGCAGTCTAAGAACAGCTGTTAATGAGCCCAAGGAATTAATACAAACCATCTCATTCCCCAAGGTTACAAAGACCTTGTATACTTTCCACTGGTTAAATATTATTCATAGCATGCTGAAACTGAAAGCTTTTATTTGGAGCTGAAATAATCTGCTATATATAGTGCTAAAACTGATTCCAATTCCATTAGCTTTTGAAAAATAGTGGATTGCATTATAGCAAGAAAAAAACAAAAAACTAGTTCACTTGGATAAAAAAAGGGAGTGAGCTAAGGCCTTCATTTGATTTTAGTGGTTTTATTTCACTTTCATTATCAAGTTTTTTGTTATGAAAGCAAAAATTATCAGACATAATTCCAAATAGTGTTACCTTTTCTATTTGTTATACTATTGAACAGTTTCTGTTAAGCAACTTGGTATCATTTTCAAGCTGTGCATATGATTTATCCCTGTGGGGAGGAAAGAGTTGAAAAGCTGAAGATTGGTGAGGAAAGAGAAAAATAAGTTTGTTTTAGAATTGTTTTTGCTTAAAGACCAACTCTGCAGATGGGAGATGTTAGAAAACTCTCAGTGTGAGAAAATTCAGGTATTTGTGTTTGCTCTGGATTGCTGGCTGTCAACCAAAGAGAAATGGAATTTTCTCACAGAAGATAGCAGGATGTTGTTAAAGACTTAAAAACCTTTCCCATAGACTTGGACCTCTTTGTAAGGGGGGAAGGGAGTTAAGAAGGTTGGTGAAACACAGCCTGGTGAAGGATTTTTGTATGGTCCAGCCCTTTTGGTATGTAACACAGTGCTCAGGCCCGGGCAGCTTTTCCCCTTCTAATATGGAATAAGCTTAGCAGTGTATGTGTCTCTGTTTTAGGAGTTAAATAATAGAATAAATATTTTATTCACACTTTAGCTGTGGATCATGGCTGTCTTGGTGTTACCTGTATATTCAGTTCACAAAATCACCATATTTAGGGCATGGGCAGCATTTAAGTACAGGCAGAACATGCAACAGTTGTATGGCTATGGCTGAATTAGATGAAAACACACTGCAATAGCTTGAAATAAGGAACAAGAGGAGGATGAATGCAGTCCCCTTCTTCTCCCTGACAAAAGCAGAAATCTAAAGAAAGATTTTAAATGGTAAAATATTAAAAAAACATAAGACAAAATAGTGAAATGAACTTAATATTACTTTCAGTCTTCAGAACTGAATTTGTATGCATTAGTATTTCTTACTGGATAGGAATAACAAAGATTTCCGTAAAGCTGGCAGAGCTTTGTGTGGATCAGTAACTGACTACTGGAGAGTCTTTAATTGTGATGAATTGTACTTCAGGTTTCTTCTTTGTTCTTGGATTACAGTGTATCAGGGTCCTGCATCATAATTTTCCAGTCTTCAGTAAAAATTTGTTGTATTATATAATGTTGCATTGAAATACCCTTTGCCTAAATTGTGTGTTCTGTGATGATACTAAAGCAGTTCTTTTTCTGTCAAATATTTATTTGTTTGCAATGGATGTGCAAAATTCTCAAATGGAGTAGAACAGATTTGAGGGCGGTGTTAAATGATATGACAGATTAGCCTTAGGGAAACACGTAAACTGTCAGTCTGTCCTCAGATATCTGACTGTAGAAGCAGAATTCTTGTAATGTCAATAAATTTTGAATTCCTTTGTTCTCTTAGAACTAGTGTAGAACAACTTAAAACAAGTCTTAACTGAAGTTTGAAATTATGAGACTGATAACATACTAATTCTACACGTTGGAAAATTGGTGTATACAATTTTTGTATTACTTCTTCACAATTTTATTTTTCAGTTTATTATATTAAGGTCTTTTGAAGTTTGTTCATATCTCTCTCATTGGTAGCCAATATATTGGCATCTCTCAAGTATTTCCTTATCAAGGAAATCAAGGAGGGAACACATCCAGAAAGTGATCAATTGTTTTCTACCAGTTTTAGATATACAGTATTGTCCCGCAATATAATATGCCAGAATAACCAGATAAGCATCCTGATTTGGTGTTCTTTAAGTTACACAGTCAGTGAGAGTAGCTGTGCTGCTCAATTCTGTTTGCCATGAACTAAGAACATAGCAACCTAACACCACATCTGCTCTTTCCCTTTCACAGATGTATCTGAGTGTTTCTCAGTAGGGTAGCTTTTAAGTGTGTACATAACACAAATTAAAAGATGGAATTATTCCCATTTTCACAACAGCAAAAAAAATTCAAGTAAATTTATAGCAATACTAAGAAAGTAATTTTCAGTCAGTTGAGGATGGACCTAAGTTTACATGATTATTTCCAAGCACCTCAAGATTATAAATGTCTGCGTATTTCACGTCCTTGAAAACTAATTCCACACTGTATATGCTGGCAAACTTCTATTCTGTGAACTGGAAAAATGCTGTTGACATACAGATGCAATACACTTATGTATTATAAATAAACATCTGTCCTCTAATGTGAATGTATTGCATAATTTTACTAATGTTACCTGCTGATCTATTTCATATTAATATATTTTATTTTACATGCCCATGATTAAATATTTAATATTATATCAAATATGTATGTTGTATAAATGTATATAGATATTTAATACTTCATAATTATATAAATTTTCTTAGCTTTTCAAAGCATTCTAAAGAGTTTACTCTTTAAGTGACAATTTGGTTAAATTTTGTAAATGTGGAAAAAAATACTGTAATTACTTCTTATAGGTGCATATTGTCACTTGATACTTCTTATCTCTGAAATGATAATAAATTATTAAAATTAATTTTAAATTATGAAACATTAATGTTGTGTTTCTAAGTACTGTCCTTTTAAAATTAGGAATTGTTATTTTTTTTCTGGATGTTTTCTAACACTGAAAACATTTGTAAATTCAAAGTCACATAAATGGAACTTGCAGGTAACTACAAACATTTTTCTGCATGCACTATGTAAAGTCACAAGACAGTGCAGATGTTAGGGACATGTATATTCCTTGACAGTTAGCTCCTGTAAAAAACTCTGTGTTAAAGCTGTGTAGACAGCATTTATTCTGTGTGTAGTTCACAAACAGATACTGATTTCTTTTTGTGCATGTTTTGATAGCAGTTATACATATATACCAGATTTCTTTATATTTTGATAGTTCTTTCAAAGAATGAACTAAATTCAGAAAAACCCAGGAGGAGAGAGTTTAGATTTGTGGGGGTTTTGTTCCAATATAAAAAATGAAGACATTACATAACCACTGGGAAGCTCACTATTAAAAATATTGAGGTTTTCCAGAAAAAATACTTCAACTGTGATTCATATTTTTGGCTTTTCATTTTGATAGTTGAATAGTAGTAGAAGAAACCCCAAAATATTGAATTTTGTCCCTTGCTCCTAGGAGAACAACTGCAATTCCATGTTGTAAGAACGGCCCCAGGACTGGGAAACGTTACTGTTGAGTGGAAGATAGTTGGACATAATGTACAACAAAATTTTGAACACTATTCTGGAATACTCTTTTTTCCTGAGGTAAGTCCATAAGCAAATCTAATGGCTACAAGAGAATATTGTGATTTGAAGTGAGCTGAGGAAACAAGTATGCTTTTATAGCAGTGTTCTTTCTCTTGATGTGATTAAACTGCAGGGATTTTATAGTTTTCAGTATTTTAACTTGACATTTCTTAAATGTATTGCTCAAAATACATGTGATAGAGTGGTATTACTTGTACTCTGTACACTAATGACTAATCAGTTTATTAATAAAATTTATAGGGGATGTTGAATACAACGTTGTATGTTCACTTGCTAGATGACCACATTCCGGAAGAAAAAGAAGAATACCGGATCATCCTATACAATGTCAAAACAGAAGGTAATGCAGAACTACAGCCTGGTATATCTGCTATATCTAAAATTGCCATTTAGCAGTGTAATATTTTCGTGTGTATTAATCCATTTTGGAAGTGTAGGACTAAGAATATTGAAAATATTGCAAATTATGCAAAATTTGTTCACATTTTACTGAAACAGGCTTGATACTTCTGTGTATACAAGTATACATATGATACAGTTGTAATAAAATAAATGGATATTTTTATCTTTGTAAACAATCTTGTCCATCACACTGTCTTTCTGATCTGTCTCTGAATTAGAGGAGGTCAGAATATTTTACTCTTTTATTGAAATTATAATGAGAAAAGAAGCATGAAATCACATCCCTTCTGAAATACTCTTTGTTAAATTGGAATTAGTGTCTAAACACCAAGCTAACTTGGTGGGTGGTGTTGCTGATAGATGCCTTGCCAGCTTGCCTTAATAATTTGTTTACTCTTGTAATCCTTCAGGATAAGTATAAATTAATACAGTTATTCATCAAGGCAACACTTGTAGTAATTTATTAATGGAATGATTGAGAAGTTGAATATAATTTTGACTTTTGTAATGAATATCTAGAAAAACTTTCTGTTTCCTTTTACAATAGAAGTAGTTTAGGAAAGTTAATATTTAGCACTGCCTCTTTAGATTTTCTCATTTCTTAATACAGTCTTGACCTCTACACTTATTATGCATACAATTTTTGTTGTGATTGAATGTTCCTGTGTTTGTTATAGAATGCAATTACATATACATTCCACACCATCTGTAAACTTCAGTGAGCATATCATGGGTTTGTTTTGATTTCATTTGCAGTGTTAACTGGCTGTCATTTGTACATAATAATAGCATTAATGTAAGACAAAACTTTATTTGCCTAACATTTTGTTAACTGTAGTCTGTTGACTGTTTTGCAGGTGTTTCTCCTTCTGGTGCTGCTGTTTTGGATAGCCAAGGATATGAAGCTGTTCTGACAGTGGAAGCTAGTGATGAACCACATGGAGTACTGAATTTTGCTTCTCCATCCAGGGTAGTTTTACTTCCAGAGGAAAACAAAACAGTTCAGCTTTTTATTAACAGAGAATTTGGATCTCTAGGTTTGTATAACATCTCCAAGAGAAATGTTTTCAAAATGATTACACAAATGAAAGCCATGACAGGGAGGCTGGAAATTCTGGAAAATCTTGGATACAATTGATATTGTCAGAACTTCTAGGCCCCTTACTGCAGGTTTGGAAACTAAGTTTTAGTTAAAAGTGAAACTATAGCATTTAATTCCATACCAAGGGGTCAGAGAGCTGTGACATAGCTAGTTGGCTGTTACGGTTGTACTTTTAATGTCTAATAAATCTATCTTGAAGTGTTAGTCTGTCCAGAAGAAATAAAAAACATAAGAAAAGGAGCTTGTATTGAATTATCATTCCCACAGCATCCCCTCTATAAACTTACAGAATCTGACAGTTTAGGAATATCCCATGGCAAAAATGTCATTGATGCCTCTGAATTCAGTTTATGCCTGCCCTAAGAATTCTGTTTCTTTTCTCGTTCAATTTGTCCTTTTAAAATCAAATTAGGCGGTACTGACTTCAGTAATATGCTGTGTGCCAAAATATTTTCTTGTGTTTGTTTCCTGAGTATTTTGACTTCCATTGAGAGATAAGATGCATAATCAATTTCTATTTATATTTTTAGACTATATTAAGATGTCAGTGGTAATCTTTCTTAGTTTCTTTTATCTGTTTTGAGGTGAAGTGATTAGTTGAAACAAACATTCAAGATCTGGACACATTACAGATTTGAAGAGGGATTTTAATGACATTTCTATGTTTTCCCATTTCTTTTATATAGTAAATCAGTATTTAAATTGCCTTTTGAACACTACTTAGGAAACAATTGATTCTAAATATCCATTGTAAATGTAAAATCTCTCAATTTAACTCCATCATTATTTATTAAAACTAAGATTCTTGTATACCTTATGTTTTATTTCATACAGACTAGCTTTGAATTTCATTTGTCATTTTATCTCCAGGATCACTCTCTTTAAATTTGCAACTTTACTTACTCTGATTAATGAGATGTGGCTTTATTATTAAAAAGAAGTCTAGCTTTTCCTTCAGTAAAATTTATCAATGTGTCCCCTAATTTTTACTCTCTATCAACATCTATGTCAGTCTTTCTGGGAAGGAAACTGGATTTAGCACTGTCGGTAGAGACTTTCTTAGATATCAGTCGTTCCTGAAACACTCTACTTCCCTTGACACCAAACCTGGTATTAATAATACATTAGATGTCCCAGGAACGTAATGTAATATTTGCACTCCACAGCACCTCAAATACATGAATATATTGGTTCCTTATGCTTTCTGAGTCCTGTCAGGTTGGACAAATAATTTAAAGCTGGACAAATAAGTCTCATTGGCTCCAGATTAATATTTTAATCCTTCTGGTTTGCAGTTATGCTTTTCATTTTGTCAGTGAGGATTTGATCTCTTTTCTTCGTCTTTTCTAGTGAGCATTACATAAGATTTGAAAAAAGTAGATTTTTTTTTTGTCACATTTTAAACAGGTGCTATCAATATTACATATGCCACAGTTCCAGGATTGGTCTCCTTAAGTAATCAGACAGAGGGGACCTTGGCTGAACCAGGGGCTGATTATGTAGCTGTTTCTGACTCAGTGATCTTGGAAGAAGGAGAAACATCAACTGCCATAAATGTTACTATTCTAGAGGTAAACTCTATATCTTTTCACCCTATACTTGTCTGTAGGACAACTGAAAAGGAATATTAGGGGACCTGAAGCTTGCAAGCTATATTACTTGAAGCTATAAATTTTATTGTAATTTAGAAAGACTGTTTTTGTCTTTAATGGAAAAAACACAGAAGGACAAATAGTAACAGAAAACAGTGCTACTTATAGTTAAATGAAATTTATTTTCTGATATTCAGACCAGTGTAAATCATTGCTTGCTACAGGCTTTTCCTTTATCACTGGTTGCTATTTTTGCCTTTAAAATTGAGCAGAACTTTATTCACATATCTATTTAAGTGTCACCACAGCTTGTTCCATTAAATATAATGTCTTGCTTCATAATTCATTCAAGATAAGACATTTTTTATAAAAGGGTTGGGGAAAATGGAAACATACATTAATTCTAGTGTTGCTATAAGGTTAGAGACTTCTAGTGTGGGGCTTTTTGGCAAGTTGTGTGATTGTTTCTTAAAGAAAATGAAAAGAGGATATACTGGATTTGTGTTTTGTAGGATGATGTACCAGAAGTACAAGAATTCTTCTTGGTTAATTTAACTTCAGTGGAACTTATAATGAACCATTCAACTTCCTCCACACCTAGGCTGGGTAAAACAACTTACAAACAATTATGTTTAATTTTATTTTTGTATCAATTGAATGCATGTTATATTACTCTGGCATATCATTATTCCACTTGCCACTTCCCAACTATGGCACTATGAGGTAGGGCATTCTGCAACATTGTAGAACATCAAAGATAGTCATTATTACACTGGCTTCTTACTTTTTAAAGCCCTATAAAAATTATAAGACAATTTTCATTGAGGAATTATTTAGTAATTAACAGTTGGAGAACACAGTTATCTCAAAAGTTGCATTGTCGATGTGTGTTAATGTGATTTTATTTCCAAGTACATGATGGAAACAAGTATGTACAAAGAATTTCTTCAAGTGGTTCCTTTGCCCACTCTTTCAAAAGTGTCTTTTTACTACTCCTTATCATATTTACTTTTAGAAGTCATGATCTACTGTGTTCCTGCTCTTCCACAGAACTTAATTTATTGTTTGCTTACTTGTCCTCATTCTGCTTCTGAACTCAGTAGCATAGCTGCCATTGTCTTTAAAGACAGATGGGTTATCCTGTGGCACCAGTGACTAATTATGCTGATTATTTCTAACATCTTCTATGACTCTTTTTCCCTTTCTTTGCATGCATATTGAAGTGACAGAGTTAATTCGTTACAGACTGAAAGGTAATTTGCTAGACTGATTGCTGATGTGTAGACACAGCTATGATTACCTGGGTCTAAAATTTAATACATAAAATGAGTAAATTAAAGTATGAAGGATTTCCTGAGTTAAATTGTTCTGAGTGCGGTATAGTCTTACCTTCTGCCATAAGGGGTTAGCAACCTGAGTCATGACCATTTGACTCTGATATACTTGGGATGATCATATAATAGCTTTAATTCATGAGGCAAAAATTTTTCCTCATTATAAAATGTCACAATTAATTCTGTTATCAGACAATTTTTTAATCTTGGTTTCCCCTTTTTGTGTATTTTCTTTGTTATAATTGAGGATTCAAATCCTTGTTGGTGCAGTCCCTTTGTTTAGGATTTAGCAAGCCCATACCCCATAGAAAATCTTTAATATAATTCTATGTGTCTAATATCAAAAGTGGTGGGTGTTCTGCACATGATACTGATGGGCAGTTATTCCTGCGCAGCTGGAATATATTGTAAATGCTATCTCTGTCATAGCCATGTGGATGCAATACGTGGTGTAGGTCTGGGACGTCTGTGACGTACAGTTAAACTACATGGAACTTAAGTGACCTTTATTTCTGATTCGAGACTTCATGGATATGGAGAAGAAACAGCAAGCATAAGGACAGCTCTGTTTTCTTCAAGCTGCTTTAGCTTCATCCCATCCTTTAGAAAAAGTGGAAGAAAAGGCCCAACTCTAATACAAAAGTGCAAGGAATTAAGAAAATCTTGGTACTAGAGAATGAGGAAAGAAAAATGAATAAACTTAATGGATAGGAGAAAGGCTTAAGATGGGGTAAAATGGCAGGAGGGCGTCAGGGGAGAGGAAGGATACCAAATATGAAATAAGAGGTCTGATGTTAAATGCGAAGTATTACAGATCTTGAGTGAGTTGATCAGACTATGACACAACAAGGGAAAACACCAGTTAGGAAGCTGAAGGGTCTATATTCACTATAATCCCCATGGTTTTCTAAACCCTTCTGCTGTCTGTGTAGATGTGCTGCAGCTGCTGCTCGTGTTCATCAGTATCTCATAGTGTCAGATCTGAATTCATGGCAGTCATCTTTTACTTTTATTCAGTTTTTTCTGACTTGATAGAAATCTTTCTGATTGATCTAAAAATAGTATATTTACTACAGATTTAGTGGAGTCAATTTGTTTTGTAGAAATTGTTAGTCTTAATTTCTTTTTAATTTTTATTAAAAGTAAATTGACATAAATTAAGGTAGCCATGAGATGCTGTTTGAACAAATTAAGGCATTATTTTCTCAGAAGAATCAAGTTCTGACTCTCAAGTTCTGGTCCCTGAAATTAGTGGACATTGCTGGCATTAATCTGTTATTAAGTATTTTCACAGGGCAATACATGCAATAATCTTTCAGAGCTATTGTGAAGATACATAGGTTTTACAGTACATAACTACCTAAAAGGAAATTAGTAATTCTGTTTTTATAGCAGAATCGGTGGTGTCTGCCATTAAGGTTTATTATCAGGCACTGAAACGTGAATGTGAGATGATATAGTGAATCATTTGTTACTCTTTCTTACTCAGTTTGCCTCCCATACCCAGAATGGAACAGTCTGCAAAACATTAAATATCATCATAATAAAAACATACAATGAAAATGAATTGAGACTTGATAACAAATCTTGCTTTTTGCATTTTCTAGTTTTTCTGTGCCATGTTTTGTTTTTCTAAATTTTTTTAGTGGGGTTTCTTTGGTTTGTTTTTGGTTTTTTTTGTTGTTCTTTGTTTGTTTGGGGCTTTTTTGTTTCTTTTCCAGTACGTTAAATGTAACAGTGGTAATTCAAGGCACTGTGTTGCAGTTCTAATAATAAGCTAGAAAGGACAGATTTTATTTAGGCCTTTCCAAGTATCTTGCCCACTTCATTTTCTCCTCCACATTTTGGAAATGGAAAACAAAATATTTCTTCTACGTAGTTAGTAAAGATGTAAAGAAATGCTTCTGTTATTCCTGAAAATAATGAAAATGAACTCTATTGTACTTACATGTTTGTCCTTTTGTTTTCCATTTTAGATGTGGAAGGTTTAGCTTCTCAAATTATTATTGATGCTAATGACGGAGTAAGCGGAGTAGTTGAATGGGAAGGTACCAAGTAAGTCTTGTCTCCTTGAAAAACTCCCTATGTGAGTTAATGATTAATGTTGCCCAACTATTTTCATTTTCAGTTAATAGTAAAACTCCTATTAATAATAGGATCACATCTTTGAGATGACAACACATCATTCAGTTCAGTGGAACTGGAAAGATAATTCCCACACTAGAAACCAATATTTACAGTATGTTTACTCAGAAGTCTTATGCTACCATGTACTTATTTTCACTGTTGTCCTTTGGTATCGTGAACTACCATCACTCCCCCAGCCTCCATCCAAGTGCCCCAGCCTCTGCATCCATATAAGCATGCTCATTGGCATCTCCCAGATCTTCATTGATTTCCAGGAGCTAGGAAGAAGGCATCCATGCTCATAGACAGGCTTAATCTGCCACTAAAAAGTAGGGGAAAAGAATAGCATACCATAGCTCAATTCCATTTTGGTAAGAAACAAAGGTATAATGGTTGCATTAGACAATGGTAATGATGCCTTACTGTAATGGTGCCTTTTTCTTATAAAGTAGAGGGGATGATTTAAAGTGAAAATATAACAATCATCTACCATATTATTGAAAGAACATCCTCAGTGGGCACTGAGAATTTGTCTTGGTTTTTGTTTTAGTTTTGAAGTTAATGAATCTCATGGGAATCTGACAATAATGGCATACCGAAACAAAGGATCTTATGGCAATGTGTCTGTATTTTTTTATGCCCAAAATTTGGAGGCACAGCTGGGTTTGGATTTTAATGTGATCTCAAGGGTAAGAAGCAAATTTTAAATCTAGTAGCTTTCATTCCTTCAACTTCCTCAAAAGAGCATCTTATTTATTCTGCAGAATAAAGTCACTAGAACTGCTATATTTCTCAACTTGTTTCAGTTGCTCTGATCATCTGAATAGAATGAAATAGATTTAGTCATCTTATTTTAGTCTTTCTTTCTTTTTTAGTACTGAAGCATTTTAAAATATAAGACACATTGTAAACTTTCAAACATCTATTTCAAATACAATTTTGCTTAGACAAGAGCATATAAGATAATATTTTTTACAACAGAATTTTCGAAGTGAATTGCTCTTGCTTGTCCTCACTCTGCAATGTGCTGAACTTTTAACTGTTTTGCTTCTTTCTCAACCAGTTTATAAGGGACCTAGAAATTACTGCTCTTCTTGACTCTTCTTTCCTCCTTATTTAAAACCATTATGCTTTACCTCTGTTTAAAATTTCTGTGTGCATTATCAGCTGTTGAGTATTCAATGCTTTTTGCGTTTCAATCCTAGACTCTTTTTTTTGCTGATGGAGAAAGGAATAAATCTGTCGTTGTTGAGATTTGCGATGATGATATTCCTGAAGGTGTTGAGAAGTTCCAGTTAATTCTAACAAATCCCTCATTTGGCCTGGAATTAGGGGAGAACACAACAGGTAAAACTTAGTTTTGATGTTCTTGTTCTTCAGAATCGTATCTCAGTCACTTTAATGTCATTCTTCTGAATGATCATATTTTAGAAAACACCAGTGCCCTCCTATGCTAAGTCATTAGATTCATTTGGAAAGTTCTTAAACATCCCTATGAAAAATGTAAAACGAACAAAATAATATGCAAAATAAGGGACCAGAAAATGCAAAAGCTGGATTTTTTTAATAAGAGAGTTTAGATTCTTCCTTTCTAGAAATCTTCCTACATAAAGCAGAATACATATATATTCTCCTCAGTAATTTAAGGGAAATAAAAGCAATATACATATATTAAAGAAAGAATGGATTTATGTATATATTTATTTATTTGTGTATGTGTACAATTATATTTTACTATGTTAATTAAAGTATATTTCTATTATTTCTTTCTCAAAAGCCACAATTACTATATTTGCCAATGATGATGGACATGGAGTTTTGTCATTCAATAACAGTGATCACTTCTTCCTAAGAGAGCAAACAGCTCTCCATCTGATGGAAAGTGTTGCAGTATTAAATATTATTAGAGAACCTCCTCAGGGAATATTTGGAACAGTGTCTGTTCAATATCTTGTAAGTGAAATTAATTCTTCAGAGCCATCAGTGGATTTGACCCCTTCTCAAGGATACATTGTGCTGGAAGAGGGAGTCAGATATAAGGTAATATGATAGTTACAACCCAAAAAGTGAAGAAAGCTTTTTTAAAATTATGTGGAAGATTTCAGAAATGTTTTTGTTATTTCATGTATTAATTTTTTTCTTACGTTTTACTTAATTCTCAGAATAAACTGAGTTTTGTGAGTGCATAAAAATTGAATATGCTTTTCTGTAGATATTTCTCTCTTTGTAATAGTTCAGGTAATCTGAAAACAGCGTAATAGGTATATAATATGATGTGTGCATAGGACAGTTTATTCATATGTGTTTAGTGTGTAGCTGAAAGACAAACTTTGACACGAAGCGATAATTTACTACTGTAAATAATTATGGTGGAATTAAAAGTCCCATTCTTTTATGTGGCCTGAAGTAAACAGAGTATGCTGCAGCAAAGGCAAAAGGTGAACAGCTTTCAGAGTTTTAGAAACTGAAAATTACTTATTTTTCTGGCAGTATTAAGCTCACTGCTTCTGTACTGTACCCACAAGAATGTCAACCAGAAAATTAGCTAGCTTAAATGTGTCATTAATAGGTTAGTATATTATGGTTAGTGGAGTAGAATCTGAAACAAACCTTTCTGGAAACACTGGCTTTCGGTTTCTGAACCTAAAATGCATTTGGAACCTCAGTGATGGCCAGTTTAGCAGACCTTTGAGAAGCAGGGCATAAAAGATTTCTCAATAAAGTCTTTAAATATGGTTTATTGCAGAAGTAAATAGGAATCCAAAAGGTTGTAAGCCGTAGTTCAGTTCCAGATCTGTCATTACTAAATAATTTTTCTATGGCAAATCTTCATGTACCACTGTAACTTTGACCTCCCTGGGTAATGGGGAGAACGACGATGAAAACACCTAATTCTTTCTAGACAGTTCTCTGCTGATTTGAGACGACCTTGAGATGACCCTATTCTTATCCACCATGGTGCAGATGAGAGAAAAAAACATCAAGAAGAGAGTATTTCAAATATTCCTCTATTGCCTTTTTTCTTTCTTTGTTCCCAGTACCAAAAGTGTAACTACCCTGTTGCCCATGAGCTAGTTCAGCTGACAATTAAAGTAAATTAAACCCAACTTGACTGAGCTGCATTTAGGGATCAGGTAGCTGTATGGGGACTCTGAATTACCAAGGAATGTGTGGAATAAGTACAAAGCAGAAGTATGAAAAAAGGATCAAAACCTGTTAAATTTTAGAGAATCTTAGGATAAGAGGAAAGAGAGGAAGGGGAAAATTAAAAGAAAGTGGATATGCTCATGTCAGTGTTGCACTAATGGAGTTCACCAGAGGGATTACTTTAGAACCCCAGCCTGAACTGTCCATGGCTTACTCCTGCCTTCTACAGTCTCAAGAGCTGCTGTTGTGCTGCCCGTCTGTCCAGAGCTGTTGAGGGAATGAATAGAAGCAGCAGCATGGTCTGAATAGCATTGCCATTGTTAGCTGTCAAGTCTCACCAGCTTTCCATGCTTGTTTCTTGTCAGACACTGCACATTTCTGCAATCCTGGATGAAGAACCAGAAATGGATGAGCACTTTATTGTCACCCTGTTCAATCCAACTGGAGGAGCCAGACTAGGCAACAGAGTGCAGACTATGATTACAATACTACAGAACCAGGCTCCACTGGGGCTTTTCAGCATCCACCCAGTTACAAATAGGTACTAAACCCCAATTCAATTAAAAGGAAGTTTTTTATATTCCACAGAGATGGCTTCCCTTTAAAATAATTAGCAAACCAATGTAAAATTTATAATTTTAAAAAGTACACTATCTGTCAAATACCATTACTGCTATACAGAAGAACAGAAAAATACTTAAAATGGACTATTCACCATTAGATGTGTTTATTTCTCTATGAATTTTTCCTTGAAACAGTACGTCATTAGTCTACAAACATTTCACTTATAGTAATCCATATTCAATAATAGTAATCCAGACCTCCAAACCTTAGACCAGTGCCCAGGGAATCAGAAATTTTGTAATTTAATTATTTATTTAAACTTATGTAAGATATACCCGCACTCAGTGCTGTTTTTCAGAACCAAATGAGCCATCTTACTTGGACAAGCTCAAGAAGTGGCCCCAGGGAATCTCATGAGATTTAATAAGACCAAGTTCTGGTGCTGCCCCTGGGTCAGAGCAAGCCCCAGTACAGGCTGGGGGATGAACAGATCGAAAGCTGCCCTGCCCCGAAGGACATGGGGGTGCTGGGTGGGTGGGTGAGAGGCTGGACATGCCCTGGCCATGGACACTCCCAGCCCAGAAAGCCAAACGTGTCCTGGGCTGCATCCAAAGCCCCGTGGGCAGCTTTGGAGTGAGCGAATTCAAACCCTTCTGCTCCATCCTGATGGGACCCCACCTGCTGTGCTGCTTCCAGCTCTGGGTTCCAGCACAGCAAAGACATGGACCTGTTGGAGCAAGTCCAGAGGAGGGACACAAAGGTCATCAGAGGGATGGAGCACCTCTGCTATGAGGAAAGGCTGAGAGAATTGGGATTGTCCAGCCAGGAGAAGAGGTGGCTTTGGGCTGACCCAATTGCAGTCTTCCTAAAGGAAGCCTGTCAGAAAGTTGGAGAGGGACTTTTTGCAGAGGCATGTAGTGAGAAGACAAGAGATAATGGCTTAATACTGAAAAGAGTGTAGGTTCAGATTAGATATTAGGAAGAAATTCTTTACTGTGAAGGTGGTGAGGCACTGGCACAGGTTGCTCAGAGAAGGCTGTGGATGCCACATCCCTGGAGGTGTTCAAGGCCAGGTTCAATGGAGCTCTGAGCCACTGGTCTAGTGGAGGATTTCCCTGCTCATGGCAGGAGGTTTGGAACAAGATGATCTTTGAGGTCCCTTGCAACCCAGACCATTCTATGATCATATGAGTCAATGATATGGAATGATGTTTTCAGAAATCATTCAGCTTAACCCATGCAGTTAATGTGTTAAATTTCAGGCTGGTTTAAGATTTTGTTGAATATCACATGGTTTTGTGAAGGTCTTGTGTGAAGAAACATTGGGCAACCTTAATCAATATTAGTCCATCACAGAGAAAAGCCAGTATTTCCTTTTTATTACATATTCTGTGCTGAAAATATACTTTAAGAATCTTATACTATAAAAATAATACTTCTTAAAATTTATTTTCACAATTCTCAAATTTAGGACAAATATCTTCACAGTTGAAGAAGCGAACACTACAGTTTATTTGAAAGTTTCACGGAGTAATGGGCTCAACGTGACTGTGAGTGTTGAGTGGGAGACATTGTCGGATACTGCATTTGGCATCAGTACGTTCACTTTATTGAGAGCATCCGTTGCTATTTTCAGAGTGGAGATAGCCACAGAGTAACCAAACATACAGGAGATATAACTTTGGAATGAAAATTCACTTAAAATATTCCTATGATATCAAAATTCATTGGATAACAGATTTTAGCTGCTTACGAGTCAGCTTGTCATCGGCCACTGCTGCCAGAGTTTCAACAATCTGTATTGTTCTTCCTGTTGCTTATATATTTTCACTAGACTTTTGATTTATAATGAGGATAAACACATTTTTAGTTTCTTTGTCACTTTTTTGTTTCTTCCTATCTAGTTAATTTTCTCACTACCTAAATTCCAAACTGAGTCACTCTGACTCACACTCAAATTGCCTATGCATCTTCCATATGTAATTGTAATGTATGAAAAATGCACTTATTGTTTAACTCCCAGTACAACCTCGGTGTAACTATATATTTATATATCAGTAAATGTACCATTTACATGGATTTATATGCACTGATACCAACTATTTAGAGACAACTCAAAATATAGTTTAGGCGTTTAGAGCATGGTGCTAAGAATGCCAAGATTGTGGGTTTGGCCATTGTATGAGCTATTCACTTAAGAGTTGGGCTGGATAATCCTCGTGGGTCCCTTTCAACTGAGAATATTCTGTGATTTCTGATACTGGATTTGGTTTTGGCAAATAAATAATGAAAATTGTGTTGTAAAAGACCTGAAAGATAAATAGTTTTTTTTATACTTTATTGCAGGGGGTAGTATCAGTGTCCTGTCTGTCTTGCAAAGCTTTGTGGAAGAGTCAGCAGCTAGCTGGTGTTTCTTTCCATCGGGAGAAATCCTGTATGGTGTGCTGTTGCGTTCACCTCCAGCTGTGTTTTCTACTCTCTACCAGTGGAAAGGAGTTTTTGTTGCCATCGAGGTAAGTGCTTGCATACAGTGCTTGCATACAACCATGCTGCTTAATAAAACCTTGAAGTCTCAGTTCTACATTTTTGTTCCTGTCTCAGAATTTCAGTATGTGGGACCCTAAAAGCTGTGTGTCTTTCCAAATCCGTGCCTCTCCCTACCTTGTGATTACTCATGGAGGAACCAGGCAAGGAACTTCCAACAGCAGCGTGTATGCATTCATGCCTGGACGCAAACTGTTGAAGGTAAATCTGTGTAACTTACAAAAATCATTAAATAATGGGTTTAGAAAGGACTTTGTGAGACCCTTCTGTCCAGCCATGTTTTGGGAAAAAGCACTCTGTTCTCAGCTAGTTTGGCACCTGAACACTCTGCATGAGTCAATGACGTAAGTTATTGTCCTGGTTTAGGCCAGGACAGAGTTAATTTTTGCAGTAGCCAGGAGGTGGTGGAGCCCCAGGAGGCTGGGACCCAGAGGTTATTCTATACCACCTCATGTCATGTTTTGGGGACAGAGGAAAGGGGCCTTCCTGGGGGTCGGGGTAGTGTGGGGGCAGTTAATGTATTGATGGGTGGTGCGTAGTGAGCATTTTCATACATGAATCTTTTCCTCTCTTGTACGTTCTGTTACTGTCGTTGTTGTTGTTACTGTTCATTTTCTGATCGCGTTGCTGTTTGCAGTAGATTGTCCCTATCGCGACACGTGATCTTCACCTTTTTTGCCTCAATTCTCCTCTCCATCCCACTGCATGGGAGGAAGGAAGAGCAGCGTGATTTGGAGTGCTTCAGTGGGAACACTAAATTGGGAATCACCATTCCTAAACCACAGCTTGTTGTCTACTGTTTTTTGTAGTTATATTTTGAGGGTGAGGTAAAATGACCGTGGAAGTGAAGAAAGAAATTGTGGAACAATGAAGTCACAGAGCACTTTCTGAAAAGCGTATGATAAGTCATATTAATTTTGTAAAATGACCTCACATACATGCTTAAAATTGCAAAATTACATCTATGACATTTTTGTACATTATTTGATATATGCTTTTATATGTAATTTTACAGGTTTTTAAAAATATGTGTATATATGTATAAACTTGTTACTTGAACTGACTTCTAAATACCATTTTTGCCATATTTTTGTTGTAGCTACAGACCTTCTCTATTTTGGATATCAGACTTGTCAAGCATTTTGCTGCAAATGAAGAAGACTATTTGGTTTTTGTGAGTGACACCACCACTTTGAGTTCCATCCAGGTTAGAATACATTTGTCTTCTATGGCTTTGATGTGGGTAGTCTGGTTAGTTTTGAGTTTGAAATATGAAGGAAATGTAGAAAAAAAAGTAAGTGTATATTCCTGAAAAATTATTTGCCTTTCTATTACAGATTTATAAGAAATAAAATTCTAGATTTGTTTAAATGTAACAACACTCCCTACATTTACATGTAATTTACACTTGGTTTGGTTATATAGCTACTGTTATTTCTTTTTAAAATCTATTATGTTAAACAGCTATAAGAATATAAATAGCTTCTGACCACAAACCGATTCATCTGAAGAACAGGCACAGGTGCTTGCAGTAAGGTATTTACTTACAGTTACTTTTCAGTATGCTTCTACCATAATGTAGGATCCACCTTAGAAATGAGGAATTCAGTTAATTACAAGTCTTTCCAAATTTCATCAAAACACCTAATTTCTTTTTTCTTAGTGCTATTTATAAATATACAATTAAAAAAATATTTTCTGTTTTTACAGGTTTTCCAGTGGAATAAAGATATATTTGTGCTGCATCATCAACTTCCACTTTACAGAGCTCTGAACATTGCCTTGTTTCCCCGAGGAGGCATTATGTACTTATTAGTCTCTTTGTCAAATACCAGCCATAATGTGCTCTTGTACCAATGGCTGAATAATGAGTTTAGGAATCTTCATCACTTACCAGCAAAAGAAATAAAACATATGGAGGCCTGGACTTCTGGGTCTGATATATATTTAATTGTTGCAAAAGGTATTTAGCAGAAAACAAACACTGTGTTTGCTAAGTATGTGCTGACTTGTTAGATAGCAAAGGCATTTGGGATGCCTTTATTTGGGATAAAGGGGTTTAGACAGAGATTAAAATATTACTGGAGGGTGACAACTTGCTGATAAGCATATAATCAAAGTAATCTGTGTTTTGTCCTTCAGAAAATGAAAGCATTATTTTTGTTCTCAAATATTTGTGAAACTAATGAAATATTTTCCCAAGAACAATAGGAAATAATAGCTCAATGCACTAGCTGGTGATTGGCACCCTTCTTAGCCTTTCTGAGCTTTGTTATATGCAAAGATCATTGTCCAGCATAGTACATTTTTATTACAAGTATGACACTTTAGATATCTTTTTATGTCGGCATCCCTATGCCTATTTAAAAGTATATATTGCAGTCCATAGGTCTCTTTGCAGTTGACTGTTTTCTGCTGGGATTTTTAGTGTTCTTGTATCTGCATGTGTGCAGAAAAGCCCTTAAATGATGTCATTGAATAAATCATCTAATGGGATATAATGCTATGGAGCTATGCAAATAAAAAGAAGATGCAATCACAGGTCTCACTTTGTAATTAAAGCTGCAAATCTCTGCCTTTTAATGGCCATCAGTCTGTGATTTAATTAACAGGCAGCAATATAATGTAGGTTTTATCTTTTTTCTCCTTTGTAGAAACTGGAAATCCTGAAATTTTTGTCTGGGAGACAGGGCAGTCTACCTTCAGACATTTTCAGTCTCTTCCAGTCTCTGCTGTAAGAAACATCCATGTTTTCATGCCTCCTTCAGGTTTAGGTAAGATTTCATTTATAGTACTGGAATTAAAGACGTATATGCATTTGTTATTTTCATGTTATTTATCAAAATTTAAGTAGTACTTTAACAGTTTTGCTGCCAAGGGCATTTCTGGTATTACAAGAACTTTTAAATATATCACTGAATATTTATTTTTTTCTCTTCCTTGTTCAATGTAGTTCACATCCTCATCTCTGGTAAAGACACAACAGCACTCTACTCCTGGAACTCAGAAGGGAACCAGTTCTCTCTGATGCTGGAAGCCCCATATGCAGATCATATCACTTCTGCTACTGTAAGGTCTCTGAACTCCAGCAAGAGCTTGATTGCTCTTTCTGTAGAGTCCAGCTCCCAGATTTATGAGCTGACCACTATCTCCAACCAGTCAGATTTTATACCTAGGTGGGTTTTTTGGTTTCTCCCAGCTCTTGCATTCCTTTTTCTGTGATACTGTTTTTGTTACAGTGGAGACCACGATAGACAGCTGCGTGTGGTGTGTTTATTAACACTAAAGAAAATTTTTCACAGGTATCCTTAGGATAACCTGAAGTCAAACATCTCACAATTTGCTTTAAAATAGGGAATAAAAGGATTTGCAGTTAGACTTGATATTGAAGCTTTTATTAGGATAAATTAAATTACATTAATAAGAAATATCAGTTACTGTATGTTCCATTGTAATTAAGAAAAAAAAACAAACCAAACACTAGCCCCACAACCTTTAAACCTCCTTACTCAGGAATATAAACAAAAATTTCAGCATCATTAAGTTTTCAGTAGTGCTTTCAAAGTTCATTAATCATAGCCTCAGTTTTTAATTACTTGATGTGTTTGTTTGTATGCTAGTTCAGGTGAATTGATATTTGAGCCTGGGGACATGGAAGCTGTGATAGCAGTCAATATCCTGGATGACATCATCCCAGAGGAGGAAGAATGTTTTAAAGTGTGGCTGAAAAACCCCAAAGGAGGTGCAGAGATTGGTGTTCACAGTTTTGTTAACATAATTATTCCTTCCAATGACAATGCCTATGGAGTCATTGCATTTGCTCAGGTAAAATTTATAAGGTAAATCATTAAAATATGTATAAATTATTTCTGAAAAACGGAACACAAACATACTAAAACTGCATGTTACGGGATTCTTCTTCTAAAGTCTTGTATGAACCTGAGACAGAAGGGCTCTGACTTCCATTTAGCATTGTTACTTGGTTCTATACATGAGAGGCAATAGAAACTCAGTTCCAGTCTATCCCTATTATGGCATTTTTATAATCCACTTACATTTAGAGTAACCCATTATGTTGTCAGTTTAATTTTGCAGCAATCTAAGAATTCAGTTTATAGATGGCATATATGATATCATCATAGTCTCTACAAATTGGTTAATCAAGGGAATTCAGTAAGATTCTATCCCTCTAAAATAGGTACTAATTGAGTTATGCCACATGATGAGCCCATATGCCTGAACAAAATAATAACTTCGGGGAAAATGTCAGACTGAAGGTATTATTTGGAGTGGTTTATTCTTAAATCATCAAATATTGTAGAAGTTATCTAAATAGATACATGTACTAAATGCATACTGAAAATATAAAACACAGAAGAATCATAACTGAAATGAAACATTGCATCTGGACTTGCGTGAGGAGGATGAATAATAGTAAATTAACAGAAGTAAAAATATATCTGTCTTGGAAGTCTACATGTATATTATCTGCTTCACATGATTTGGACATAAAATACTGTATTGAAAAAAGCTAACAAAAACCACTGAATTTTTTTGCCTTAGGATAAAGAGGTCTGACATTTCAAATTCCTGTGTTTATGAAATTTGGGCCAGTTGACTAACTCTGAATATTAAGATATATAAATTTAATCAATAGACTTGCATTTAGCGGCTTAAGAGTAGATAAATTTATTGATGCCCAATGTCTCTGGCCCCCTTTGAATATCCTGTTCCGTAAAGAAAATTTTCTTTCTAAGAAAATAATGTTTTGGTTCTGCTGATGTATGTTTTCCAGAGTTCTTTATTTAAGCAAGTTGAAGAAATGGAACAGGACAGCTTGATCACACTGAATATTGAACGTTTAATAGGAACATATGGACGAGTTACAGTAGAGTGGATCGCTAACGGGAGCATAAGTGATGTATTTCCAGCTTCAGGAATGGTATTTAATAATATCACTGTTATTGGGGAAGCACTGACTGTATTGTCTCAGCCAATGGGTACAGATGTACTGAGTGGGAAGAATGGTACATTTTAGATTGCCCCACTTTTCTGTTACTTCCTGCTTCCTGGTCCTTTCCTGTGATTCTGGCGGTTTGCACTTCTGGCTGGCACATAATACTGCAATATCACTCTTAACACTTCTAGAACCTGATATTGCGGTGCTGTCCAGGCACTGGAAATGTGTATCTGTAGTATCCTATTCCCATCTTCCTTTCTTCTGCTGTGAGAATCAGCTACTATGTCAAACCATTTGCATAGGTGGGAATCTGGGAGTGTTTGCTCTTTGTCCCGACCTTTGCAATAGAATGGAGAACTTATGTGGCCCAGCAGAATATGGCAAGTCCAGTTTTCTGTGTTTCTGAGATTCTAAGATTCCCAGCCATGTAAACCCAGTGTTTCTTCCCAGCCAAAGCTCTTTGTATGCTTTAGGACCAGCAGGAGCCAGTTTCTGTAAGTCAAAATCCTCCACCTTGTGGCCATCTGTAGCAGACACAAAGCCCGAAAAAAAAAAGAGAAAAATAAATGGATGGGAAATCAAGGAAGCCAAAACAACCATACTGAAATTGTTAGAGTACTTCTTGAGCATTCCAGCTATATGCTACACAATTCCACTGCATAGGCTGGCAGGCAAGAAGAGTCAGATAAAACGTTCAGTGGAAATTTCTGTTTATCCTACACAGTATGTGTAGCCTAAGTGTTTATAGACACATCTCCCTTGTTGAGAATGATCTAATCAAGTGGTGGGCCCTTTGAATTTAAAAATAAGCATGTAGATAGACAAAGCATGTATCAGTAATTTCATTCGAAGAAGAAGAAGAAGAAAAAAGTTGAGTAGCCATTTCTTCACATAGCAATAATTTTAATAGATATTATATGTTCATCCTTATTTTGAGATATATATATGAGGTGCATTGACCTTGGCTGTCTAACAAACCCCCACCTAGTTCTCTCTTACTCCCCCATCTCAGCAGGAGGAGGAGAAAATAAAGTGAAAAAGCTTGAGATAAAGGCTATTTAGTAAGAAAAGCAAAAGTCATTGTCTACTTGGATTTCTCCAAAGTTTTTGATACAGATTGCCATAGCCTTCTTCTAAATAAACTGATGTGTTATTGCTGCCCCCAGGGAGTGATGGTAAATAGCTCCTTTTCAACCTGACAACCTGTCACAAGTGTGGTCCCTCGGGGATCAATATTGGGCCCAACACTGTTTAATATCTTCATAAGTGATGTGGGTGATGAGATCAGGTATACTCTGATGAAGTTTGACGATGATACCAAATTAAGTGAGGGAGTGGACATTTTGGAGAGCTACCCAGCAGGAGGACCTGGGTAGGTTGGAAGATTCATTAGGAACAAATGTTACGCTATGGAAAACATAATCCAGGAGTGTACCACCCACTGGGATCTATGCTGACTGGGGATTAGCTCTGGGGAAGAGGACCTGGGGATCCTGTTGTTCCATATGTTCAATATAAGTGAACGCTGAGGCAATCCACCGGGATGTTTCTGGGTTGCATCAACAAGGCCAGCCCCAGCAAGATACAGCAGTCATTAGCTCACTCTACTGAGCACTTGTTGGGCTACACCTGGAATTCTGTGTTCACTTTTGGTCCCTGCTATGGAAAAATAGATATGGACAGGCTGGTGATGGTCCAGAGCTGGCCACAAGCATGGTCAGATGACTGGGAAGCCTATCATACGAGGAAAGGCTGAAAGAACTTTTCAGCCTTGAGAGAAGAAGGTTATGGGAAGACCTTATGTTCAAACCATGTTTCAGCATTTAAAAGGTGATTACAAAGGAGGAGACTTGCTTTTTACAAGGCGTCACATAGAAAAGACAAGGGGTAAGGGATGCAAGTTACTCCTGGGGAGATTCTCATTGGACATAAGAGGAAAATTTTTCACCATGAGAACAATCATCCATTGAAATAACCCTCCCAGGGAAGTTGTGGACTCCCCAAAACTGACACTTTTAAGATTGAACTGGACAGGATGCTGGGCCAGCTTGTTTAGACTGTGATATTGCCAAGAAGGATTGGGCCAGATGATCCTTGAGGTCCCTTCCAACCTTGTATTCTGTGATTCTATAAAACATGTATGTGTGTATGTATATGCATTTTATAACTGATAGTTAACAAAATAAAATTGTAGGTTTAACGACACTGAGAAGAAATTTGACGTTTTTTCCCCCCCCTTCCCCTACAACTTTAGATTACATTTTCAGAAGGTCAGGCCCTGTCCACAATCACCCTGACAATTCTCGCGGACAGCGTTGCAGAACTTTCAGAGGCAGTGGAAATTACACTTACCCGTGTTACCACTGTGGGTGTCCAAGATACCGCAAAAGGAGCTGTCATTGATCCGGAAAGGGCAAGAGCTGTACTTAGCATTTTACCCAGTGACTCTCCACATGGTGTGATTGAGTGGCATATGGAGTCTCTCTTTGTTAAAACCACAGAACCAGAGGGTAAGTCTGTTTCTTGATTCTTAGGAAAGAATACATGTATTTCCAAAGTCAGCATTGTTGAAGTTATATATATATATATAACGGATATATATATATNTTACATATTATAACGGATATAACGTTATATCCGTTAAAATATGTAACTATGCTGTTTTACTACACACATTTTATGCTGTATTTCACATTGCATACAAAAATATTCTCCAGCCATTCTTGTTTAAGAGGTAAGTTGCAAATCACTAATGCATAAAATACTTCTGTTTATATAAAAAGCAGAAGTTGCCCATTTAATGGGATTGCTATATTGTTTAAAATAATTTGCATAGAAGTGGCTCAAAAAGGGAAGCTTTTTGCTCGGAGGTTAAGGGGCAGGAAGGAAGCAGAGTAGGACTGAATTCCATTTCAAGAAAACAGTGGTGGTTTTCTGCTTAGAGCTGCATGTTTGATTTGGTTTTCCTCCCAGGCACAAGTTGAAAAGGATCTCCCAGACAGCTGGCCAGAGAATTGCCATGATGCTCAGGCTTCTTCTCTCTCCACTGGCTCAGGGGGCTTGCTGGCATTCTTTGATGCTCTTCCCACAGCTATCTAATGGGCTAGTTATACTTTAACAGCCCAATTAGAATTTTCTAATGATTTAATATTCTGTCCATATTAACAAATTACATATGCAAAAAATACTTTTTCAATCAGAGTATATTATCACAGGTAAAATATTCTAACTCGTTCTATTTTCTGGTGAATTGGTGTTGCCCTTTTTTTAGCACCTGGAAGTAATGTAAAGGGATTCTGTTGGTTTCTTACACAAACACACACATTATAAACATTTATACTTTGAAGTTAGGATTCAAGGAATGTTCCTAGCTCCCCCTGGTTGCACAGTTTTTTCCCCAATCTTTATCTGTTGTATTTAAATGAATTATACACAAGATGCTATCTGTGAAATAACATCTAGCTACAGTAACTGGTTTGAAGTAAAGACCTATTTATATTTTACCTGTTTCTATTTCTCCAGTCATAAATGCAGCACTTTTAGCCAGATTATGTGTTTCATCATTTATTGGATAAAATTACAAATCTCCTTCCCCAAAAACGTGCTGAACCTGACTGATACAAGTCTATTTATCTTCTCTAATATTTGAGCTAAGAAAATGTGATGTTTACAGCCAGAATGACTGCCCTTAATGCCACTTTCTGTGTTAGAATCAATAGTGATGGCCTAGGAATGAAAGGCCAGACAAAGTATTGAGATGGAAGTTTTGAAGGATAACCAAATAAAAGTAGAAGTATTGAAATAATAATTGGTGTAACACACATATAAAACTGTAGATATTCCATATCTTATTCTTCTTCTAGATCCAGCTTTCAAATGCAGAGTAACTCCAGATGTAGGTACTGTTTTGTGTGTTCACACCACTTGTATGTGCTCATCTGCTTGAGCCCTGGAATTATCCAAGTACTGTTGTGTTGCTGAGCAGAACTGAGTTGGGCTCTAGCAAGCAACTCCAGTAGTTAGGTGAGCTGAAAATCAAGCAGGACAAGGGTTAAAAGAGGTTCCATAGGGCTCCATCCTAGTCCCAGTTCTCTTCAACATCTTCAATGAACGACTTGGATGCAGGACTCTTAGGAATACTAAGTTTGCTGATTACATTAAATTGGGAGGAGCTGTGGACTCCCTTGAGGGCAGAGAGGCCCTGAAGAGACACCTCAACAAATTAGAGAGACCTCAGCAGATCAGAGCACTGGGCAATCACCAAACATATGAAGTTCAACAAGGGAAAGTGCCAGATTCTGCACCTGGCATGGGGCAACTCTGGATGTATGGACAGACTGGGGAATGAGATGCTGCAAAGCTGAGACAGAGAAAGGGCCCTGGGGGTCCTGGTCAGTGGCAAGTTGAACATGAGCCAGCNTTGAGGTAAAGCCATATGAGGAGTAGCTGAGGCCACTTGTTCTGTTCAGCCTGGAGAGGAGGAGACTGAGGGGAGACCTCATTGCTGTCTGGAACTTCCTCATGAGGGGAAGAGGAGGGGCAGGCACTGGTCACTGCACTCTCTGGTGCCCAGTGACAAGACTGGAGTAAATTGCAGGAAGCTGAGTTCAGGCAGTTTAGGTTGGATATGAGGAGAAGGTTTTTTACCCAGAGCATGTTTTTTACCCACAGCATGTTTTTTACCCTGGAACAGGGTCCTCAGGGAAGTGTCCACAGCACCAAGCCTGTCTGAGTTCAAGAAGTGTTGGGACAATTCTCTCAGGCCCATGGTGTGATTCCTGTGCAGGGCCAAGAGTTGGACTCCGATGATCCTAATGGGTCCCTTCCAACTCAGCATATTCTATGATTGTAAAACAACCATGTCTTGAATTTTTTTCCTCTCCTTACTATAGGGCAGGAGAATTCAACTACTGTTACCCTACAAATAGTTCGAGAACAAGGATTTGTTGGGGATCTTGCAGTTCAGTTGAGCACTGCACCGAACTTTGAACTTCCCCCCTCCAACAGAGCAACAGAGAATGAGGATTATATACTGGAAAAGAAAACAGTCATTATGGCAGAGAATGCAACAACCGTTTCTGTCACAGTCACTATTTTGCCTGTGAGTAGCCTAACAACTTCTTTAGCTATTAATATCTTTTAAAGAAAGGGAAATGTTACTGATTTTATTAGTAGTATCACTTAATATTATAGAAATGGCTGTGCTGGGACTCTTGCAGCCACCTCTTTCAAAAAATCTTGAGCACTCATCATTCGGAATGAGCCAAATTCTTTGTAGAATTCTTCTTTATAGTCCCAAAATTTACTTACAATAATAACAAAAGAAAAAAATTACACATGTTCTTTAAATGTATTTAGAATGGAGAGACTGATTTTCAAGTTATGGCTTGGTTTCTTAGATCTACCTGACTTTCTTTTAGGTAGCAGTAACAGGTGACAGCCAGTCTTGCTTTCCACTGTTCTTGCAGATCTGGAATCTAACTGTCAGCTTCGATATCAAAATCTCAGCAAAAGTAGTCTTTTTCATCTTTCATATGGTATGAAGCAAGGGATTGGTTATATGGTCCCAAATGCTGAGAAGTTTTGAACAGTAAACAACCTTCAAGTAGTTGTCTTCCTGCATGTATTACAAACTTGCAATGTTTCATTAAAAAAAAAGGACATTTAAAATTTTTTTTTCAGGACAATATTCCAGAGTTACAAGAAGGATTTATAATCAATATTACTGATGTGCAGCTGATCAGTTCTCCCTCTGGAGGTCAGCCAAGTGTGAAGAGGCTTGGATTAGAAATAGCTGAAATAACAATTGAAGAAAATGATGATGCCAGAGGAGTATTTAATTTTAATGTTACAAAGGTAAATAAGTCTGAATGAAAAATATGTAAAACGGCATTCTAGCAAGACAGTCTGACTGCCCAGATGACTTTTGAAAGTGTTCTGATATGCTTTATGATACTAAATTGTTGTGGATAAGATGGCCAGATACCAGACAAACAATTCTTTCTCGAGAGGTTCATCACAAATAATACATAAACTTTATTAGGTAGCTGGCAGTGCTGAAACCAGTGTCATAAAAAGGGATCTCAGAAGTCATCTAATCCAGATTTTTGCTGAGAGAATGTCAGTGCTAAATCCAGACTGTTTTACAAGTAGTTATGTATTTCTTCATTTATTTTTAACTGCAAGTCAACTTGGAAAAAAAAAATAAAGAAAAAGTTTGTTGAGATACTCAGCAGTTTCTTTTTGAATGTACAGGATATCACTGGAGCTGTTTCTGGTTACGAGGTACCACCACCACAGAATGTACTGAAACTCCCAGTTGTTCGACAGGCTGGGAGATTTGGATTGGCAACTCTGTACTGGGAAGCCATTAGTTCAACTGCCAGCTTTGATGACTTCTCACCATCATTTGGAAACCTTACATTTGCAGACGGGCAGGTATGCACTTGCTGAAAGTTTACTCGACTTTGGGTTATCAGCTTAAGATTTTTGTGTGTTTTCCTGTAGCAGAATTTTCACTGAAAACATATTATTTATGGCCTTATGTATGTGAATGATGCTCCCAGCTTCAGTTCTTTAACATGGAAAACCAGAATATTCATAAGCATTGACCAAATAGGCTTGTGTGTCTTTGATGCTTTGACAAGTGAGGACAACTTCTGACAATAAACCCTGTTACACTGAAAATTTGTAGCGTAATCCATCTTCACTATAAATTCTCAGAATAAGCTTACATGTTTTCTTATCGGTGTGCTATACATAGTTTTAAATTTCATGCTGCACCTGAGAATACTTAGTGTACACAAGGGATTTTGATTTTAAGTGAGCATAACTGGTCTTTGGCAAAAAGAAGGATATATATAATGTGCAGAATTTTGACTGAATATTGACAATACTGTCAACCTTCACTTTCTGTTGAGTACCAAAGCAGAGCAGTCTGCTGGTTTTAACAAATAAGATTTACATTGATGGACTTGAAAACCACTATTGAAATTATGTCTTCTTATTATAAATATACAAGTATAAGAAGAAAAATTAACAAGTGAACAACGTCTCTTTGTCTATTACTGGGTAAAATTTGCCTATTTTAAATTTATTTTTTTTTCAAAAAATTCACAGAATATTATAAATTAAACTTTGTTGCCTTTTTTTTTTTTCTTTTTAACATTTCTTCAGGCTACAGGAGAAATAGAAATTACAATCATAGATGACAGTGAAGTTGAATTCCTTGAGATATTCAAAATTGCCCTCATGAGGGTAACAGGTGGTGCAAGACTTGGGAATGACACCCTGGTAACTGTCGTTATTCCACCAAATGATTCCCCTGTGGGGGTATTCGGGTTTGAAGAAAAGAATGTGAGTTTGATTTAGATTGCACTATTTTCTGCTAAAGTTGAATAGTGGGTTTGTGTCACTAGCGCATAGCTGATTTTTGTAAGCCTTCTCTGCAGTGGAAGAGATGATTTCATTTAAAGGGTATTAGTGCCTGTCTTCATCTAGCTGTGTAGGATGGTAGTAACAGTGAAAGTGCTGCTATATAAGTAGAGATTTCTGCATGACTGAATCAATTTAATTCGCCATACTAACAATTCAGGACATCCTAGGTAGTATTTTTGGTGGTCTGTATAATAATCTCCATTACTGAAAGTAAAATTTGGAAAGAAGTTACAAAATATATCTCATCTTAGTTCCTGCTGTGCTTCTACTCTCCATTTTGCTGGTGCTGAGCCTGCTGGTGACACCATCTGTAATTGTTTTGAATCACAGAGCACAGAGAAATCATTTGAGTGACTAAACCTTGCTAGGAAAATTCAACACACTCCTTACACCTGTTACCTTCGTGTGCATTTTCACTCCTATTGCTCAGCATTGTCATTGATAATCTTCTTTGTTGTTTATCTCAAACATATATCCATGTCTTTTGACATTATCTATATAGCTTTTGACTTCTTCAAACAGCCTTTCCCACATTCTCCTTCTCTTTCTCCATCAGGTAACAGTGAAGGAACCTCAGACACCTGATGACCCTGCTGCAGTTGTTTTGCTCAATGTAAGTCGAAGTCAGGGAGGACAAGGAGCAGTGAAAGTGTTATGGATTCTTGAGGAAGCAGCCAGATATGATCTGACCCCTCTAAACGGTACCCTTCATTTCAATGAGGTATTTCAGAAATTGCAATAACTTATTTACTATTAGATTTATAAACACTTTCTTCTACTTGTGTGTGTTTGTATGGTTGTTGTTACACGTTTATAGAAGTATGGGGTTACTAAGTATTATACACTAGAGAAAGGTCAGTTTGCACTGGTGGGGCCAGCACTATTCAGGCTTTTTTCAAGTTGTAAAGGAAAGCTGGCCTGCTCTTTTAATGCAGCATATTGTGATCATTAGGAAGGTAGCTCTTCAAATCTCTATTGTTTTTACAATTAAGAAAGAGGAATTGAAATCTACTGAATGTGAATAATGGTACAGAAACACTTATTCCACTACAGTATCAGGCATGTTAAAAAGAAAATTTATATTGAAACGGTGAGAAAGAGAAATGCTCAAAATCTGCAGATTAAAAAAAAAAAACAACAAAAAACCACCTTAATAACTTTCAAACTGGACAGTGTTATATGATTTTTATTTCATGGCAGGTTAGAGCTCTGAAATCAAAGTCAAAATATTGGATACTGATACTATGTTAATATTTATCTTTTACAGTCTGCTCAAAATATTTAATGAAGAAAAGTATTTTAACAAAGCATAATCTATTTTCTCTCAGTAAAAGCTTGTTTATCATTAAATAAATAAGCATGCTGGTTGTTTTATTTTGAATCAGCTGGAAAATAGATTTTTTTTTGTTTTTGTAAGACCATCAGGATTTGGCAAAGTTTTGCCATCCTTTCTTTACTGATAGGTTTTGACATTTTGTCATGAACTTTTATGTATGCTTAAATATAAGCATACAACTATGCATGCATGGTATACTAAATTTATACAATGTGTAGGCCACCCCACTGAAAAAAATGTGGATTAGCCAGAAATTTGACTAATATATCTAATCTTAATAATATGTTAATCCTTGGAATAATGTGTGTACTATTGAATATGTAGTTTCTGATGGAAAAGATTTTGTATAGAAAGTTTCCTCTAAGTTGAAAACATCTATGTAAATAAAATTTCAAAGGAATTTCAATTGTTATTTAATTGAAAATAGTGAGGCTATTTTTAGGGTGACACACAATGTTTGAGAGACAACTTTTACTATTTTTCAATCTGTGAGAAAAAATTTCAACCAGATCAGAAATTTGATATTTTAAAAATACTAGAGACTATGTCAAGCATTCTTAACACTTGATATGTCAAAAAAAAATATTTTTAATACTGTATTTTGTTTAATTTCATTTAATATATATCCATGTCTTTCTGGTCTTTACGTGATGCAGACTGAGTCCCAGAAGCAGATTATTTTACACGTGATACAAGATGATCTGCTGGAGGGGAATGAAACGTTTACCATTCAGCTAGTCTCTACTGGTGATGCAGAGATATCCCCTGTAAATGGTAAAGATTTAATTCAGTATCTTCTGGTTTTAGATATTCTATATGACAACTATTCAATGTCTGTTCATATAATTTTAGTCTGCAGTGCCTAAGTATTTTTTGTGCAGCTAATTTGTCACAATTTTGAATGTTAGTCTTTTTCTCTAAGTCCCTTGTCTGAAGGAGTCAAAGAGAGTTCCACAGGCCTTCTAAGCTCATTGCTTAGTTTTCATTTACCATAAGAAGCATTGTTCTCTTCATAGGTTTTGCAACCATCATTATTATGGGAGATGAAGGAGCTTCTGGGGTGGTTGGGATTGCCCATTCATCCAAGCATGTTTTGATTGGAGAACCTTTAGGAAATTATGATGGAACTGCTCTTATTAGGTGGGTACATCTCTCATTTTTTCAAAGAAAGGAACAATAGCCCAGATTCAAAATCTATAAGACTCCACATTGGCAAGAATTTATTGAGTACTGCATTTTATCATCATTTCTGTAATCAGAACTATTTTAAAAATTAGGTGATTGGTTTTAAAGAAGGGCAGAATATACCATGTGTATGCCATTTCAGTATTACTGGGGAGGTCAAAATATTCCTCTCTGTCTTCAAGTTATTTACAACGTTGATGCACCAAAGGAAAGAGGATCCTAATCAAAGGAAAGGGGCAAGGAAATGTGACATTTGACGGTGCTTTGTGCTTTCCAGAATTTGATTCAGAATTTGTGCCTGAATATTATTTCAGCAAATTGCTATATTCTAGCATAAACAATATGGGAACAGGATTTTTGGTGGAAACAAGATGCAATTGTTTTATTCAGTCAACTGAAAACAGAACCAAGAGTTTAGATTCTTAGAAGAATCTTCTAAGAGCCTTGGAAAAAAAGATTATGACACTTTCCTTTGGTAAACCAGCAAATATAAGCACCAGAACAGCTTCTGGTACTGGCCCAAGAAGCCCAAAAGACAAAATGACACTTTGTGCAAGAAATAGTTTTAGATCACGTTACGTACAGACAAATCTTTACTGTGACTTATTTCACCAAACCTGATGTTATTAGTAGGGTTCTAGACAAGTAGCAGACAGAGCATATCTCAGAAAATCTCAAAGACGTATTCTAGTATCCTTCTGCCTTATAGACCAAATTGCCCCTGGCATTACCCTGATGTCCAGTTTCCCTTCTGTTTTGCATATCTAGCTCTGGAAAAGCAGAATAGAACCAACAAAAATCAGTTTTCAGATCCCATCTTTGGGCTATACATGGAAAGAATCTTGAAAGACCTCTTGGTAAAAATACAGCTTGAGATGCCTCCCAACACAGAGAAATAAAAAAGAACTTCAGAGATGTTCTGAAAATGCCTGAAAAGGGAATTCTCATATTCTTAATAGTGATTAAGTACATTAAAACTGAAACTTTCATAGTGCTGATAACATTTCTTCCATGCACAACAGCATGATATACTATCTCTGTATTGGATATGAAATATTAAAGGTAAAAATAAAATCTGTGTTTGTGTCCTTACTTGCAGCCTGGTACGTGGCCCAGGGATTTTTGGGGAGATCATAATATATTGGAATATAACACCTCCTCATCAGACAGAATTCACTGAGGTGTCGGGGACCTTGACCATGCGAGATGGGCAGTCTGCAGCAGTTGTTCTAATACAGGTATATAAGAGATCTGACACCAGCAGCTATTTCAAGTATTTACTTTTATTTTCTTAGGATCTTGGTTAGAAATTAGTTATATCTCTCCCTGGACATTGTTTAAATCCTTTTAGCTGTTTTTGGTTCTTTTCCCTAGGCTGTAGATGATAACCATCCTGAGGAGAAGCATTACTACCAGTTTCAATTAACTAGAATCAGTGATGGAGGACTCATAAATGAATCTAGCAGCACAGCAAATATTACCATGGCCGCCAGTGATTATCCATATGGAGAGTTTGCATTTTCCCGTGAACTAGTGCAAACAACAGAAGATGAAAAATGGGTATGGGATTAAAATTCTTTCTTATGTAAAATTACTGATAGATATCAACACTGTTGCTAGAATTATGCTCAACTTTAGAAAGAAATCAGTCTCTAAAATGACTGAGGCTATCTGCTAAATTATGTGTACTCTATACTTGATGAATCAAATTATTGTTACCTGACAGAACCATTGAAAAGGTGCCTTTAGACCATCTCCTAAAGGCAACTGTAACAGAAAACAAAGCCATTCTTAAAAGAAAATATTCTCTTTCCCTCAGGTTAACATCACTGTTGTGCGTTCCAGGGGATCCTATGGCAGAGTGCGTCTTTGCTTTCAGATAATAAATGGGACTGCAGAGGAAGGAATGGATTTTACTCCCACAGTAAGGGAAATTATGTTTGAACCAGAGGAGGAAAGTAAAATTATTTTGATTGAAATTCATGATGATGACTTTCCTGAAGGTCCTGAATACTTTTCATTAACGCTTACTGAAGTGGAACTCCAAGGAAGGTAAAGTTAAAATTCCCAGTTGATTTATTGCAAGCAGAAAAACAAACTATATTTGGATTCTGATCTACCTGCATAAAGTCACTGCTAGACATTTCATCTGTTTCATTGTAAAATTTTGTAAGACATCTATAATTGTAATCATAATAGAATATGGATGTATGAAAACCCAATTATTTTAATGTTAGTATAAAGATGTTGCTGATTAAGATTTATTAAAGCTTAAAATCCATGCATTAGATACAAGTTTTCAAGTTGCAAGAAATTTCAATAAAAAGATGAAATGAGAAAGAACAAATGAATGATACACATTTCTATGAATAAACTGTTATTTTTGCAAACATAATAATATGAAAAAATGTGATCAAAAAAGTCTTCAATAATAACTGTAAGAAAATAAATGTATTTGCAGTAATTGACAAATTGTCACACAGACATCTTTATACTTTCACAAGAAGTTTAAAATGCATTTTTATGGTTTTGTTTTTTTTATGTTCTTGCAAGTGGATTTGATTTTACTGTAAGAGAGAATGGTCTACAAGTGGATCAACCTCCAATAATAGGAAGTATCTCCACAGTATGGGTCACTATTGGAAAAAATGACAATGCTGAAGGTGTCATAGAATTTGATCCACAGTATACCCTTCTAGAGGGTAAGTTTACCTGAAGTTCTTTCTGTGGTTTAGAAGATAAGGCTATGGCATAAATTTTGAAATAATGTAACTTTTTCTCTATTATTTTTATAGTGGAAGAGGATATTGGATTAATCATGATTCCTGTTTTGAGAAAGCGTGGAACTTACGGCAATGTCACAGCTGATTTTCTTTCTCGAAGTATTTCTGCACTTCCTGATGGTGTTGACTATGTCATCCATAATAATTCTGTGATTTTTTATCATGGACAGAACCAGTCTTTTATTTATATCTCTATTATAGATGATGAAGAAAGGTAATTAAATTTTCAGATATTTATTCACCAGTTTACTTCTGATAAAGTCTTTTTTAGCATACACTTAAAAATCTATACCAGTGTGTATAGAGCTAAAATTGAAAAACAAATTTCTGCAGTGCTAAAAAATCACCTTAGGGGGAAAATCACCTGAAGGGGGGAAAAGAAGCTGTTATATTTAAGTGTCATCATTTCTGTTAAATAATATGCAATCAAAGACATTTTTAGTTATGTTATAAGAAATATTGTAGTCAACAGTACTGCTATAAAGAATAAAATATTTTCTCATATTTTTGTTTAACTTAACACTAGTAAAAAATGGAACATTATTACAGATAACACCATTCAATGCAAATAGAAGGAATCTTCTACCTCGCACCTATGGAGATGATTTGTTTAGTCCTTTAAACAGATCCAGTTGGATGCATGTTTGAATTACTAAGTACAGTTTTACACTTTTTTTTTCTCTCAGATATCTCAGAACGTCTTTTTCTTTTTCTGTGCAGTGAATTTGCAGAGCAATTTGAAATCCAGCTGACAGGTGCCACTGGTGGAGCAGTCCTGGGGCTCCACCTGGTGAGCCAGGTCACCATTGCGAAAAGTGACTCTCCTCAGGGCATGGTCCGATTTCTCAACCAAAGCCAAATTATTCTTCCCAACCCTGATGCAACCACAACAGTGTCCCTGGTGTTGGAAAGGACTGGGCGGTTGGTGGAGGCACAGGTGGGTCTTGCCTGTCAGAGACTGTAAGTTTTCCAGTGACTATGTCAAAAAGCTCCTGCATTTTGCTTTGAGAGCTTTCTTCGTGACTGATTTCTAATAGGATAATTATTTTTAATAATGGTTAGTATTAATTAGTTTTTAAAATTAATTTATTTAATATTATTTTAAATATTATTAAATTTTAAATAATACTTTATTACAGAAAACGTTGTTACCCTTTTAAACTCTTCTTTCTCCTTCTGCTTGCCTTCTTTTATTATGATATTGTGTACGTTGTTC
>VZRO01002271.1:138999-156003 GCA_013397915.1 Daphoenositta chrysoptera
TACTACCACTAGTTTAATTTAATTCAGGAAATTGCTTACTATGAGTTTTCTAGAGTATTTTTTTACTCTACACGGATCACTTATAAAGTGAAGGTATAAATATAAAACATGGCAGGCCTTTCATAGTCTTATCAAATGATTGGAAAATTTGCATTAAAAGCCATGAGCTCCTGTTCTCCACCATAGCTATATAAGCTATATAAGATAAATAAAATAAATATAAAAATAAATGAATAAATTTTAAAAAATATAAAAACTGCTTCAGTCTTTGACTTTTTCTAGAAGTCATTGGAGAAAAGTGGAAAACAATTAAATTATCAAAATAATAATTGTAAAGTGCTGAATATGACCTCCTTAAAAGCAATCTAATTTGTGCGAATTGCTAGAAATGCTATAGCTAATCAGGCTGTGTAAATATGAAGGATTCATAATTTCCTTCATAATCTGAAGGATTAAAAACTTCTATGATAGAAAATATTTGTCATTTTCAGACTTGACATCACACTTTAAAGGGAAATAGTTTTGATCATGAGTACTCATGTGGGAAGTTTTGCAAAACAAGTCATGAAAGGGAAGTGAAATAGACTCTGGCCTGTGTGATTCCTGCTATATGCTAAAGAAATCTTAATTTCTTTTCTATCATCTAGAATTTAATAAACTGGCATTGTGACTGTTATGCACAGTTATTTCTTTGTCCTTGCATATTGGGTGGTTTTACTCGGGCTCGTTGATGATTGATTGTTTTATTGCCCAGTTGATTGAGTGTTGAAAGTTACCTAATTAAAAGTTTTTGTATATGCCCCAGTTCAAACAAGTTAATCCCAGTTAAAAGCCATATTTTTCTTAAAATANAATTTTAATCTGGCCTGTGTGATTAATTTCTTAATTAATAAATACTTTATTTTTACATAAAAATAGAAGCTGTCTTCTGTTTTTGACAGTGACTAACACTTCAAAATTCCCATTTGTAAATTGGCATGTTTACTTTTCCAAAGGCTTCTATATTTTGCCCCATAAAATTAATTATGACTATTTTGTATCCTGTATTAACAGCAAAGATTTAAACATAGCTAAGTACTTTTGGTATGTACTCTGTCATTTCTCCCATTGGGATGCTATTATAACATATCACCCCTCTAAATCTCAGCATGATCTCTTCCACAGATTAATTGGGACATTTTGGGACCCAATTCAGAAGAGATTTTGTCTCCCCTGAATAGTGACATTGGTGACCCTGTGAATGGATCATTCTATTTTGGAGAAGGAGAAGGAGGTCTGAGAACAATTAATCTACAAATCTATCCTCATGAAGAAGTTGAAGTTCAGGAAACCTTCATTATTCGACTGAGCCTTGTGAAAGGTGAAACAGAAATAGATTCTAAGGCAAACAGCATTACACTAATAGTAAGTTATTATTGCTTCTCTTTTTTCAGAGATTTCTGTTGATATTTGTCCTGCAAAGATTTTAAAAATGAATCACAATCATTACTTAGTCATTTGCCTTTTTTGACCTTTGTACTGTTGCGGTGTATTGTGTTCAATTCTGAAAGAAAAAGGGCAGAGAATCTATCAGTAAAAATTGGTATAAAAGTGCTGAGATGGCTCCCTTATTTGCAGTTTTCTATAGTTCTCTGGAGAGAGCAGGGACTGGGCCCCATTTCTATATGTCAATATGTTTGCCATCTCTTGTGGCTTAAACTCAGCTAGAAACTAAACCCCACTCAACTGATTCCCTTCCCCTACCCCCTCTGGTGAGAGGGAGACAAAAAGCAGAGTTTCTGAGTCGAGATAAGAAAAATTTACTTGAAAATACCAATGAGATGAGAAACGAACAGTAACAGCAACAATATTGACAAAAGGATACGATAGAGAGGGTCATTTACACACAAAAAGGTGCTCCACCAAGACAAAGACAAAATGTCTTTTTCCCCTGAGCCAGCGAAAAACAATGATGCACAAATCATCCACACACACACTCCTTCCCAGATCCTGAGACAGCAAAAAACTGTGATGGACAAACTCTCCAGGCTGGGCAACTTGGCCTTCACCTGCACTTACCACCATCATGTGTGTGTGATAGATAACAGCAATCTGAACACACCCACACAGCTCTCGGCTCCGACCCCTCAGCAGCTGCAAGAAAAGTAGGACATCGTCACTCTTGACATCTTCTTCAGAGGAAAGGAGAAAATCTGACTTCTCACAGTGCAAGAGAAATGCAGATATTTTTGATAGAAGGCAGAGAGAGTTATCAAAGACAAATTAGTGCTCTAGGGATACTGCAACTAAGGAAATATTTATAAGGTTTCTATAAGAAGCCGTCAAAAAAAAATCTCTCCTAGAAATTGTATTTTTATTTTATTATCTGGTCTGTAAAACGTTGATGGAATTAGCTCTTATTTCCGCAGTCCCCTCAGGATGTCAGGTCACCCCAAATTCTTCTTGCAGCTAATGGTTCACGCAGATGGATGTAGTTGAGGTCACTTTCCCAAAGTGGTGAGTTTGCAAACTGATAGTGCTAGAAGAGTTTCTGTATACTAGCTCAAGGTGCCTGAGAATTTCCTGCTTTAATATCAAAATACTCAGATGCAGCATTTGAAATAAAACTGTTCTTTTCTTCCTTGGACAGGGGAACTGAAAACTGAAAAGGGGACATTCAAAACTTTCTCTGCTGTCTTTAGAACTAACAGATATGTACCCCTGTAGCATCTAGCAGTGAAAATCTCAGTTGTTTTAAGAAGACTACAATTCACACTACATCCCTAGTTTTTTAAATATTTGTTTACCTTTTTTGCAGATAGAGAAGTTTGGTGATCCCAATGGAATTGTACAATTTGCTCCTGAATCATTAACTGAGAGTAACTATGCAGAACCCTCAGGAGATGAAGGGCCACAAAGTATTACACTGTTTGTCAAACGAATTCAAGGTGTTCTGGGCAACATAACGGTATTCTCACTTTTCCTAATAAACAGTACAATCTGAAATCATCCTCATTGTTGATGCATGGAAAAAGACCTTATTCTGTGCTTTTCAATTGCTTGTTTCTCAAATTAATTTTTTCAAATGTTGCCTTTTAGACTGAATTTAGGAAGGGCTTAGTCCTAGTACTTGTGGTTTGGAGAGTAAAATTCAGTCTTCCCTGGTCAGGGGAAATAAAAGAAAAACAGCACTGCCATGCTGCTCTCACTTTCTTCCTCTCTCCATTTGCTTTTGATGGAAGAACAGGAGAGACCATACTTTCAAAGTGAGTTTTCTTTGAGGCCATCACAATTTACTTTTTTTAGACAGAATCAGGCTTTTTTGGACCATGCACATTGTTGGTTTTTTTTACCTAAAGTTGTTTGGAAGTCAGTATTTTAACAGGAACTCATTTATTTTAAAATAAATGGATCAATTAATAGAAGCATCTGCTGTGTTTAATCAGAGTTCTTCATTCCTTTCCTATGTGAGGAATTTTGGAAACAGGAAAAACAGCAAGGGTTTTTTGGTCTAAAAATAGAAACACTTTTTGAAAAATGTTCATAGATTCCACATAGTTTACATAAATCTTCTGAAACTAGACAGAGGAAATATTTATATTCATAGCACTGTCAATGGAATAACACACTCTTTTGTAAGACAGTCTGTGTGATAGGATATTCTTCCTATGCATACCTAAAGCAATTTTCGTTTTAGACATTTAAAAGCAGTCTATTCCATTTCCTGTCTAAACTGAATCCTGAATACGCAAGTTTCTGACGTTGCAGGTAATTTTTCTTTCTTTTATGTTTTGCATTTTCTGTACTCATTTCAGGTTTACTGGGAAATATGTAGTGAATCTGACATCACGGGTGATTTTCTTGAGACAGAGGGATCTGTTGTGATTGCTGACCAGCAGAGTACAGCTGAGATAATTATTTACCTGTTACCTGACGATGTTCCAGAACTGGATGAAACCTATGAGGTGAAGCTGATTTCAGTGGAAGGTGGAGCAGATTTAGACCATGAGAAAGGAATTTCAAAGATCACAGTGTTTGCAAATGATGATCCTTATGGATTGTTTGCCCTGTACTCTGATCAGCAGTCAGTATTGGTAGAAAAAAACCTGGATCGATATGTTCAGATTAATGTAACTCGGCATGCTGGGGTGTTTGGAGAAGTGATGGTCGAGTACTGTGTCACATCCCTTCACGGAGAGGCATTAATTGAACCCAAGAATGAGGTGGGATTCCTCATAGTAAAGGATGGTGCCAGCTTTGGAGTAAAAAGAGTGCCAATAAGCAACCAGGTGTGTACTACTCTTTTAGCTCCTATGATATCTATTGTTTCCATTTGTTTCATCAGAATGCAAATAATATACAAAACTCTCACTAGTATCAACTTTGAAGAAGCAGAAAAGAGAGTTTTGATGTTACAAATTTCCTGTTTATGGAGTAGAACTGGGTTTGAAAATCACATTTTCGGGTAATAATTGCAAAATCACTACTATGCATGTGTTCAAATATTTAATGTTTCTTTACATTGTTGCTTTGTGTTACTATCAGTTCAATATCTTATTATTATATGTATGCAAATATTTTCTCAAGTTTCCCTTTTGGATTGTGAACAGTGATCTGCCATTTGTGATGCATGAAGCAGAAGATAAATGTACCTGCAGTCCTCTGTGTTTCCTGTTTGTCATTATTTCACAGTCTTACATCCACCCTTACACGCTCTTACAACCATTTTAGATACTTTTAATCCCAAGGATTAAAATCAAGCTAAGGTCCACTGTGTCAGATACAACTTTTTAAAATGGCAATATTTGCTTTACAAACTCACATTCCAGCAAATTGATGGCAGATCAGTTTCACAATATTGGTGGCTTAACTGTAATTCTTTTGAGAAACATAATCAACAAAACACTTGTCTTGAAAATGGTGCTTTTTTGTATGTAAGCAGAACAAAATCTGCAGATTGTTCTGTTAATTATTTGAACTGTTGGATAACATGTTTTTAGTAGAATTAAATTTCTACCTTTTTAATTAAATTCTCTCTCTCAAAGGCATTTATTTCACTGGGCTTGAACTTTACTCTGGAATTGACTAATGTAAGCCTGGTTAGGGGAAGTGCCAAGGATGTGCCTAAAATATTAGGAATAGCAAAGTCTGCTGTGCTGCTTATTCCTGAGGAAGCTGCCAATTCACAGGTCAGTAGCCTGGCTGCGGTGTCATGTTCCTACCACAGAAGAAAGGTACACTTCATTACAGAAGGTACCTGTTACAAGAACTCAGTGAAGTTTTCATTGTAATAAATATGACAGAAAATATTGTTCTTGTTAATACTTGCACTGTATGTTATTCTTTCCTCTGATACAAATTCTTATAAAAATGCTTTAATACAGTTTGAAAAGGCCTCTTCATCTATAAAATGTAAGTGGTGTAAATATTTACATTAAATGGTAGTTGGAAGACTTAAAGGAAAATAAGTCTGGACAATATAGTTTCCATAAGTACAGCAACACTAAAGCATATAATAGCATGTATTCAGATATAGCATGTATTATGTGCAAAAAGAGATGGAATATATGCTGGGTGTTAATGCAGATGTCAGTAAATTCGGTAATCATTGAGTGATACATTTTCCATTTGTCTATGTTGTATGAAAGTGAGAAATGATAACTTGCCTACTTTGATACAGTGTATGTGCTACCGTTCCCTTTTTTCATGTCAGGTGAAGGCAATAGCGTGATGAGGTTTTAACTCTTAAATTTAATTGAAATTTTTACTGAATGATTTTAATTATCTTGAAGCATTGTTCTAGTTTTTAATTTGCAATGAAACTTAAGTCAAATATACACTGTTTACAGTGTATTTCAGTGTATATGTCTGTATACACTGTTTACAGAAAGACTATTATATACTATATACTACCATATATCCATTTATCATTGCTTTTAGAATATGCAAATTATCTTCACTCCTATTTGCTGATCAGAGGAAAAGAAAAGTAGATCACAGTAGCAAGAATAATATAGTGAACAGTTTCATGGGTCAACAACTTACTTTTCACTGGATACACATTAATAAGTTATTTTAGACCTATGTATATGTAAATATATATATATAGAGAGAGAGTAGTACAGTTATCTCCTGTGAGCAGGCTTGATTTATTTTTCTTCTAAACAAAAGACACAGATTGCTCTATTCACTGTTTTCAGTACTGAAATGTCACTCACACTTGTTCCTTTTCCCTGCAATCTAATTGTCAGAAATTTAAAATTTACGAATATTATTAAAGAGCTGTGAAGGAAATATATATATTCATATGTACATAGATACACGCACATACATTTATTTATATGCGTGCATCCTTATTGTAAGATGCCCATTTTACAAAATGTACTGTGCTTTCACATATGTTATTGTCCATTTTTATTCCATTTTCTGATAAAATCTACTATGTTTCCACAGGTTGGCTTTGAATCTGTGATATTACGACTTACAAACATTGTAGCAGGGACAGGCCATGCTGTCATAACCAGAAGAGGAGTTTATGGCTCTGTAATAGTTAGCTGGATTTCAGGCTACCCACCAAACCTAGTCACTGACTCTGTTAAACTAGGCAATATTACTCCTCCATTTGGTGAGTAGTTGCCACAACAAGCTATGTACAGCTACAAGGACAACAGCTATGACAGTTGCATAAGTGGTGATACCACCTTTTAGTTATTTGTATCTCAACATATTTCCTTTATTAATGAAGAGTCATTAGAATGAAATTGTGTGATCCAATTTTTATCTGTAAGGGATGTGTTTACTTTATGAGAAAAAAGCCCAGCCTTTCATCATAGACACAATGGTATGCCCCTGAAGGACAGCTTTATATAGGAAAGACCCTTATCATGAAGATTTCTTTACCCTCAGTCGAGTGGAATTTTGACTAAAGTCCCTATGTCAGTATATTCCCAAGAAAAAAGATAATTCCTGTTTAATGATTTTGACTTTCTCAATCGTTCTCCTTTCAGGTACTGTTGTATTTTCCTCTGGGGAGGAAAGTAAAGTGATTTCATTTCAGGCTACTCCAAGCCTAAATAAACCTGAGACATTTGCCATCACTTTAACAGCAGTGCACAGCAATGTGTCTGGTGGGGCTCGCCTGAGGTAAGGATATTACTTACACTTTTGAGTTGCACTGATGCTTTAAGAATTATGACATATATAGAGGCATATACCTCATACATATCCCTATTAAATTATAGGTTGCTAGCAAATTGTAGTTTCTTCTATGATAAATTTGTATGTCTTGTCTCACGTGGAAACAAATGTCGGTACTACAGATCTGATCTTACCAGAACTAAGGCTTTTCTTCAATTCCAGTCTGTTTCCTGGCATTGGGATCTGGGGTGCCTAGAATGTGTCTAGAATGATGGAGACAGGTAGGAAACTGAAGAACCAAGGTCAACTGTTTTAACCAGAAAGCTGAAGAATGCAATAAACTCTGTTAATTTTCAGTGTCCCTAAAAATCCATATTTAGAAGATCTTAGATGACAAACATTATTTAAAATAAATCAAATTAAATAAGAAATGCTCTAAAAATGCCTAATTTGTATTAAACTCCCTTTTTATTCTTAAAAATTAAAACATTACATTCAATGTTTCTTCATCTCCCTTAAGTTCTTATCTGTTCTTCAAACTATTTTCACTCTTCCTTTTTGAAGATGGAAGTGTATTAAAAAATGGGCATAGAGTGACACTGTATGAAGAAAGGTATTGGCTTCACCATGTTAAAATTGCACTGACAAATCTGAAGGAAGTCAGGAGTGAACCAGATGCCTAAATTCCTCAAACTGATCCTTTGTCCTAGGCTTGTCCATCCTTTGGACTCGAGTCCTCAAGCACATGTTTGCTGTGCAAGTCAAATACTTTGAGTGTACTACAGTAACCTTTCCTAGAAAACTTAAAACTGCATCCCACAAGAAGTAAAGCTCAATTTGAATGTTTTTTGGCTTCCTTCTTGGTGGAAGGGTCTCATCTGTTAGCCAAATCCACTCACGGTAATTGTGCCATTTGATAGCCTCTGGCACTGAATAATGGGTCAGTTCTAGAGAGAAGGGGATGACACAAGATTTAGCAGAATCAGTAATAAGAAGGGGATATATTTAATATGAACAAAATAAACCTGAAATTGATACTGATAACAAGGCTGACATCTGGAAAAAAAGTACTCTGAGTAATATTGTAAAGAGGCAGTATTTCAAAGCATTACCGTGTATTTTAAAATAACTTCCTGTCCTTCTCTAGCTTCCTGGCTAAAACTGCAGACCTGCTAGTATCTGTCTACTTCACAGCCTTCCCTTGGTGCAGGAGGTTTGTTTAATGTTTAAAATTGGTGTTACTTGTAGTGGCTGTACTATATTCCTGCATTATGCCCACAGTAGGAAGACCTACTTTCCTTTTCCTCTTCATTTTCCCAGTAAGACCATATTTTATTTACCATTTATTCAGTATCCTGTGCTGACTTAGGATGCATGAAGTCTGTGGAGGGCTGTTCAATCCAAATATTGCAAAAGCATTTTTTAGGGAACCTCTTAATGTCTTGCTTTGTATGGTTACTATTTCTTCCCTCTACTGTTACACATTTTTAATCCACTTTCTTACAGCCATCATTGATTGCTCACTGGAAATTATTTTACTTGATTTTTCTACTTCTCATTATTCCTATTTCCTCTCTCAATGTGATATCATTTCTGTTTCAGATCAGGATTTACAATAGCTGAAATTGAGCCAATGGGGATCTTCCAGTTTGACCTTAACTCAAGATCAGTTTCAGTTGAAGAAGATGTCCAGGCAGTCAGACTACATGTCCAAAGATTGTTTGGTTTTCAAAGTAATCTCACTAAACTGACATATCAGACAATTCCAGGAAGTGCCAAACCAGAAGAAGACTTTATACCCATCTACAGTGGAGAGCTTATGTTTTTACATTTTCAGACAAGTGCAGTGATAGAAATATCAATAATTGATGACACTGTGTCTGAAATACAAGAATTTTTTTTTGTAAATTTGACTTCTGTAGAAATTCTGGATGTTCAGCCTGTGAACCTTGACTGGAGTCCCCGTTTGAATCCAGCTTTCAGTGTTGCAACAGTTAATATCCTGGCTAATGATATTCTTCATGGAATACTAAGTCTGGGGCCAGAGTTTGTTTATGTTGAAGAAGATACAAACAACAATATCTCCAACACAGCAGTGCTGCAGATCAGAAGGACCAAGGGATTTACTGGTGATATTAAAATAACTGTTAAAACCTTTGGGGGAGTGAGTGCACAGAGTGGAGTAGATTTTTATCCTTTTGGAAATGTTTATGGAAAATCAAACTTCACATGGGCAGTGGAAGGAGAAGATTTTGAAGAACAGACAGTCTCTCTGACTTTGCTGGATGGAGAAAGTGAAAGCCAGGTGTCTATAAAAATTTTTGATGATGATGAGCCTGAAGGACAGGAATTGTTTTATGTTTTCCTCTCAAATCCTGAATATGGAGCTCAGATTGTGGAAGGAAAGGATGAACATGGATTTGCTGCTTTTGCAACAGTAATTATTGAAGGTAATACTATTTGCCCCTGGAAATGCGTAAATATATTTGAATTAAATAACGGTAAATAACTATATGTTCTTTTAGCAATTTTCATGTAAAATTTGAATTCTATATGATAATAATCAGGTTATTCTATTCCCAAATCTAATGTTTTCCAGATCAGAGGAAGCATCTAATGCACAAAGCCCACTTATCATCCCTTACAAATGTAACTCAAAATACATCTATAGGTGCTACTTATCTCTGTTCTTGTCCTTTACGAAGGGAGAATGCTGAGATTAAGTGTTTGGTTTGGAGATGGAGTAGCACTGAAGGCTCATTTGCTTTTTTATCATTTTCCTTGTTCCAACCCTTCCTTCTGGGACATGAGGTTCCCATCTTTGTAGATTCATGACATGCAAATTCAAAGAATAAGTGGGATACTTTATGATACAGACCTGTGACTATGAGGAGAGTCACCAATTAACTGTGGTATGAAAATGAAAGTGTCCAAGAGGAACCTGTTATAGAACTCCTGGGCTTCCATTATTTGTTCTCAGTATTGCACAAATGATAATTTCTCACAGTAGTGTAGTGCTGCATTCAGACCAAAATATTTTGTATAATAACTGTAGAAGCTGACCACTTCTTGACAGTTTATGGCACAAAAAGATCACTGAGTTTTTCCTTGGTTTGTTTATAAATACCAGATGATTTGTATTTTGCCACTTCAAGTACTTTGCTTTCTCAAGTTTGAGAATGCTCTAAGCTTTTTTTACTTTTTCTTTTACCATTTTTTCCCTTTTTTCTAACTTAGTCTATGAAATATGATTTTGTAAAAGAAAAAATAATGGGGCATTTGAATACAGGAAGACTTAGACCCTACTGAGACCATAAGATTACCTAGAAAAGAGAGACATAAAAATTTACTGATCCATTATTTAAATAATGCATTATGGCAGCAGTGCTTGATGGGATACAGTGAGTATAAGCTGAAATGAGATTTAGCCTGCATATTTTTTTTGTATTGAGTACAGAGAGGCAGTGGCACAGCTTTCTGGGGGAGGTTGCATGGTGCCTCTCCATCCCTGGAATTTTTTCAAGCCCCAGCTAGACAAACCTCTGAGCCATCTGGTCTGGTTTCAGAGCTGGTTCACCTTTGAGAAGGGTGTTGGACTAGAGACTTAAAGGGACCTTTTAACCTGAATTACGTTGGCATTCTGTCACATGTGTTTCACATGCTTTGTATTTTTAAGTCTTTCACTTTTACAATGGATGGAGTCTCTACAAAGTATAAAAAACAGTTTCTGTTTTCATTCTTTGCTACTATGCAGTTCATACCTGCAGTCATCCTCTGCTTTTGGGGATGGAGGACAGGACCGGGCATATTTAGTCGCCAAGGAAGAGCTTTTCTTTCAGTCACTGTGCTACTGCAAGAAAGTGATGTCAGAGCTCCAATTTCCCCAAGCTTTTAGTTATCTCTGTGGCTTACCAACTGAATATAAATGAGTCTTAACTGCAATATACGTTAAGTTTTAGAAAGAAGTTGGGAATTGGAATGAATTTTAAGCTAACTCAGATTTATGCTAATCAAGAAAGTAAGATCCAACATTACTGGGAGTTTTGTGTATTTAGATAGTCTTAAGAAATCAGTGTGTGTATTGAGAACTAGGATTAAACTGTGCTGCTGGATAAGTGTATGAAGCAATCAAGACTGTATACAAAAACAGATCATATGAAACATGTTCCCTTCATGTGCATTGTCTCTAGAATTTACTATGGAAGTAACAAGTTCCCTGGGTATGCGTGTTAACTGCAGAAGTATGTGTATAAGCAAAGGTTGGAATTTGAGTTTGTATTGAATCCCACAGAAATGTATTAATGTGCTCTAGAGTTATGCCCTCTGTACGAAGTGTCCATACAGTTGGTACATGAGACAACACATTAAGGAGAAGGGTCAAAGCATGCACCTGCATTTAAGTGTATAGATAAATACCACCGGTTAAATATTTGTGCTTGCATGTAAGCAAACACACAGTTTCTGTTCATCTTATTATATATATTGACATTTAGTAAGCACTGGGGTGGAAGTAAATTGCCTTTTCAATTGCAGAGTAAAGCCATCACTACCTGCAAGGAGAAATCCTTTAGAAGCATGATTTGATTTGGCACTGTAAAGATATTAATTTCCCCTCATTAACACTGGGATTTTTTTATTTTCCACTGATGTTTTTCTAAAGTTACTTACATTCCCCTGAGACAAATGCGGTGTTTTGCAGCTCACTAGTTCCACGCACGGAATTAAAGATGCAGGAGAAAAGCTGATGTAATAATCTGTGAAAATGGATGGCTTCAACAACATCATGGTTAGGATGAACAAGAAAGCTTAAGTTATGTCATTGGAAGCCCAAATTTATCGCATTACCTACTTTTTCAATGCTGTTCTCCTAGCATGTTGAGGCCCATTTCTGTTCAGACAGAATGTTTTAAGATCTATGATAAACATAGCTGGAACGATTATGTCATAAGGGCGTTATAAGCTTCTGACATTTTCCTGGAGATTACTGTAACACCCAGTCTCTTGAAGTCAAGGGACACAGAATTCAGTCAGTTTGTTAAATGTTGCTGAAAATACAAGCTTACGTGCAAAAATGGTGACAGGACTCTCATAAGGAATTCACTTTCAAAAATAGTTGTTATCATTCTACTGATTAAAATAAAATTTAGAAATGTTAATATTTGAAATCCTAGAGTGTAAATTAAGAAGAGAAATATTAAGAGAATTGAGGTGTCCCTAAGTAGTACTTTGCAGCATGTGTTTGATAACTGACTGGGTTTTTAACAGTTGTGCATATTAAAATTATAATTTACTCTCAGCTTAACTTTCTTGCTTACTACTTTCATGGACTATTTCCTACACAGGAAGTGATCTCCATAATGGCATTTTGGGATTCATTCCAGAAGTGCAAAGTGGCCTGGTACTTGATGAAGACTCGGAAAACAGAGAGGTGCTGCTGACTGTCACACGGCAGCCAAACAGGTGCAGGCAACAGCTGATTCCAGTGCTCTTCCCACACTCCGTAATATGCTATCTTGAATCACAGGAGCTCCTGTCAGTGGAAGAGGTTTTCATCATAGAGTTCTATAATAAGTGTTTCCCTTTCAGCTCCTTCAATAGCGTCACAGATTTTGGCAAAGGAGCATTTAAGTTGTGAATATAATTAGGTCTGTCATTGTGTTTGTATAAAGCAGAAACAGGAATAATCTCAAATGCTTACCATTTTGTACTGTAAGTCTGCAAGTGTAAAGATTTTGTTTAAGGTAAAGTATTTGCACTGATAAAGGTGTAACTCCAGTTCTCACCTCTCTGTGTAATGTAAGCAGCTATGAATACTACAAGGGGCAATTAAGAAGTTGTGTCAGTATGCTTATGTCTTCACTTTTTTCCAAATTAGTACATATATATGTTGTACATTTATGTGTGCTTTATACAAAAATGCTCAAGTATGCTAAGTTCCTTACACTTACAGGAAAGACAAATTATACCTGGCTTTCCAGGCCAATGGTTACTATAGTATTGATGAAAGTACTTGGGCACATCCCTGCTTTCCAAGCACCAGTGTCTCTTATTCAGACAATTGCATGTTATCTGAAACAAAAATTCAGAAGAATCTGGGTTCCCATAATTGCTTTATTTTCTTCTTCTGTTACTTTTTTTTATAATCTAAATAGATTTGAGAGGAAGAAATTTAAATAAAAAGAGCTATTTTTTTCATTGTAAAGCAGTTGATTCCCCAACGATAAGTTTTGAATAACAGCATAAGATGTATGTTACGTCTGTGGTTTATGTTTCCTAAATCAGTTGTGCTCTCTTTCATTACATGCATGCTCTTCTGTTTCGCTTATAGGGCTTTTGAAGATGTGAAGGTCTTCTGGCGTGTGACCTTTAATAAAACAGCTGTTGTCCTTCTGAAAGATGGTGTGAACTTGGAGAATGAACTTGTGTCTGTGTTGGGAGCCACGACCTGCGTGGCAGGTCAAACAATGTGCAACATCTCCATTGAAATAAAACCTGATAATGTAAGTAATTATTGGTCATTTATGTACAGCATTGAATTGCAATTTATCACGAAGAAGAAAACTCCTCTGATTCAGAGGAACTGATATTTAGTTTGAAGATAGTAACTTGATATCTGCTTGGTTTCTCTGGAACATGTTTATTTATAGTCTTGTACTGCCTCCATTGTGACTGGTAAAAATTTGGGAAGGAGGTAAGTATTTAGTTTGAAGAGTAAATTACAGATCTTGGATTTTAATGTAACAGTAAGAAAAAAAGAATGGAGTTGTTTCAGTGAAATGTTTGTTCATATACTCTTATCCTTCACACAGTAAGTTTTTCATCTATCAAACCATTTCTTATGGTGGCTTATGGAAAACATATTCTATAAGTAATATCTCATTCCACAAAAAAACCTTTGGGTCTAACTTGTGTGTAATTTTATATTCCTAAATCTAGCACAGTGATCTGTGAAAAATAGAACTGCATATCTCTGAGTCACTGCTCACATCTGCCTTGTGAACAGTGAAGTTCAATTTAGGAGCCATCATCCACTAAATTGCATTTGTCAGTTAGGTATGTCTAAGAGCTTTGTGAGACCCAGCTGGCACTCTAAAATACAGACATGATTGTATTAACACAAAGCACAGTATTCAGTCATTTTTATTGAAAAGAGAAGGAAAAAATATTTAGTGTGAATACCTAGTGGTTAGAATAATCCCTTAAGAAAGGAAGGATTAATGTTTGCCATTATTTTAAAGTTGTAGAGTTTTAAATTTTCTAAGAAATTATCCTAGCACCCAGGCTAGTGACAAAGCTGAGGTCTGGAGAGTGGAAAAGGACTAGATGGGAAGATTCCCATGTTTCTTTCTGACTCAGTTCTAGAAAATAATAAAACGTGCTGTATGTGGGAAACAGGGATTTCCCATTTAGGAAGTAGCATGCATTCCCTTAATTCAAGAAGCGGGCCATTTCTCTTCTCTGTCATTAGATGTTATCTTTACATTACAGAGCCAATGAATACATGTATAGGGCACAGGTTGCCTTACTGAGTAAACTGAGATTATGAACCTCTTTAGTCCAAAGAAGTGATATTGGTATTTAATGACAGCAGTGCAGAAGCTGCAGAGACATGCAGTTGTGCCACATGAAGCACAAGCCTGTGCCATTTTAACAAGTGCCCATGGAAGGCTAACGCTCCTGATTCATTCCAGTAAAATTGTGCCTGTCATTAGCCAAGAAAAATTTCATTTAGAAAATTACTTAACAATTTAATTGAAAATATATGCTATTTTTACCTCCAAATGTTTCCTAATTCTTATTCCAGTTCTTCTTTCATAAGTTAGCATATAAATTAGTAGTAAATACATTAAAAAATAATGAAGTAATGAATACATTAAATAAGTAATTTACATTTTTGTAGGATACATTCTAGCTTTTGTAAGTTTTATTTAGTCAGATGTACTGACCTTATTAGCTAAAATCCTAGAATAAAGTAGGATTTCCAAAAATTCAGAGCTGAACCTTTTTTTTTGTAGTAGGTTTATACGAAGCTTTTTTTATGTAGTAGGTTGACCCTGGCTACATGCCAGGCACCCACCAAAGCCTCTCTATCACTCCCCTCTGCAGCTGAGCAAGGGAGAGAAAATATAACAAAAGGTTTATTAGTTAAGGACCAGGAGAGATCATTCACCAAACACTGTCATGGACAAAACAGGCTCAAATTAGAGATATTAACTGAATTTATTACCAACAAAATCAGAGCAGGGTACTGGGAAGTAAACTAAGACTTTAAAACACCTTCTGCCCTCCCCTCCCTCCATCCAGCTCTACCTCTCCCCCTCCAGCAGCAAACGGAGTTGGGAAACGTACATTTCATCACACATTGTTCCTGCTGCTGCTCAGGGAGAGGAGTCTTTCCCCTCTTCCACCATGGGGTGAAAGTTCTTCAACATGAGTCCATCCCATGGGCAGCAGTTCCATAAACTGCTGCAGCGTTTCCATCCTTTCGCAGGGTGCAGCCCTTCAAGGACAGGCTGCTCCAGTGTGGATCCCCCACACGGTCACAAGTCCTGCTAGGAAGCCTGCTGCAGTGTTGGCTCCTTCCTCCACAGGTCTGCAGGTCCCTGCCAGGAGCCTGCTCAAGTGTGGGCCACCCATGGGGTCATAACCTCCTCTCAGGTGTCCACCTGCTCTGGTGTGGGGCTGTTCCACGGGCTGCAGGTGAATCTCTGCATCCCTGTGGATCTCTATGGGCTGCAGGGGCACAGCTGCTTCACCATGGTCTGCACCATGGCCTGCAGAGGAATCTCAGCCCTGACACCTGGAGCTCCTTCTCCACTGACCTTGATGTCTGCAGAGGTGTTTCTCTTACGTGTTCTCACCCTGCTCTTCTCTGGCTGCAATTACATCTGCATAATAACAGGATTTTTACTTCTTAAATCTGTTACCACAGAGGTGTTACCACCATTTCTGATTGGCTCAGCCATGGCCAGTGGTGGGCCCATCTTGGAGCTGTCTGGCATTGGCTTTGCCAGACATGGGCAAACCTTCTGGCAACTTCTCAGAGAAACCGCCCCTGAAACCTCCACCACTACTAAAACCTGGCCATTGTTAAGGTCCAGTTATTAAGGTTCTTTGGAAATTCCTCTGCCCAAATTAAGGTGCAAACAAGACCATATGCCAGTCAACAGTAAGGGTTTCATTTGATGGTAAACATGAGAGAGAGAGAGAGAGAGAGAGAGAGAGAGAGAGAGAGAAGGAAGGAAGGAAAGGAGAGAAGGAAAGAAAGAAAGAGAGAGAAAAAAAGAAAGAAAGATAGAAAGAGAAAAGAAAGAAAGAAAAGAAAGAAGGAAAGAGGAAGAAAGAAGTGGAAAGTAGGCGCGAGTGACAGAAAGAGAGTGACAGGGACAGAATAAGGAAAATCACCTCTCCGTGGATCCCAACGATGTTCCGTTGATCCTCTCCAGCTGGTCTCTTGGTGGTGAAGGTCCCCCCAAAAGGCATAGAATCCGATGGGTATATATGCTCNTGAACCTGGCTTCTGCGGGCTGTGGTCTCCCCCACCCCAAACTCAGCCAGGGAAGATCCTTAGCACGGCTGCTGGGTTTGGCTCACATTCTCTTCTTTGTTTACTTGTTTGTTTCTCCCTGGGCCTGAGGCTGATGAAAGAATGGGTTTTCCCTTTATCTAATCTCAGTAGTTTGACTTACAGTCCAAAGTTCTTCAAGGAGGTTTCTGTGGCTGTAGCGTCTTTAAAACTGTATATCAATGTTTGAGGCATGAACTATTTTCAGTTTCTGGCAGCCATACAAACCCAATAAAAAAAATAGTAAAAAAAAAATTGTCTTCAATGATCGCCATTTTTTATAATGCTATTTTCTTGTAAAGAACTACCTTTTTTTTTTTTTT
>VZRO01002272.1:0-28819 GCA_013397915.1 Daphoenositta chrysoptera
TTCCCAAACTTGTATGCAGAATCCCAAACCCCGGACTCAGCTGGAGGAGGAGGCAGGAAAGAGGTGGAGAATCCACACAATAAACTTCTTACAAAGTCCCTTAGAAAACTTAAAATCCGAACCTTCTAGGATTTCAGAAACTGGGATATAAACCTCTCACCGAGCCTGGGATGGCTTATTCCCCATGGCTCAATTTCCCTCCCCACGGTGTAAAAAAAAAGTAAAACAAAATAAAAACCCAGGATTCTTCCCCTGCTTTGGACCTGTGCAGGGTTCCAGGAGCTGTCCACACCGCGTGCCAGGCACTCCAGGGGTTATAGTTACCCAGAGCCACCTTCTTTCAGTTGCAGGAATACCCCAGAAAACAAAAAGTGTGGTGGGGTCCTTCCTTTGGTTGCAGTTTCTTTGGCGAAGACTGCTGTGAGTTCCAAGAAATCATACATGTTCTAGAGCAGCTACCGTTTCAGCGCGGCTTGCTGCAGTGGTGCTCCATGTGGCCGAAGGCGGCCGTGGCTCGGAGAGTACTGCCGCTTTGGCCCGCTGTGCAGCTTGGCGGCTGCTTGTGCGGCTTCGGCTGCTCGGCGCATCTGCGGTTTCTGTGTGGTCAGCGTGTCTTTGCTGGTCACATGCTCTGGAAAGCGACGGTTTTCTCGGATAACAGGGGGACGTCTGGCGGTGACTCCCAGCAGCGGTGGCTGTCAGGGAACCCTCTCAGCCTCTGCCGACATGGGCGGTGGTTCAGCTGCAGGGTCTGGCAGCTCCACATTTGGGCGCCATGTGTTGTGACACTGGCTGTCCAGCTAGCAGTGTATTCGCCAGTGCCGGGCACCCGCCTGGATGGGAAGAGGATGGCGGAGGCTGCTCACGGGCGTGGGAAGGTCGGCGAAGTTCCAGTTTGGGTTCACCAGACCCACCCGTGGTGTGGGCATGCTGGAAGGCAGGGACAAGGTGGAGGGGCTTCCCACGGTAGAGGATTTATTGCGGCACCAAGATCGTGCAGAGAAGCCCCGAGGGGCCGTTACCCAGGTATTTTATCCCTTACAGAGTGAGGGGGAGAATACAAAACACCCAATGGTGCAGGGATGTGGGGTTTGAATTCCGGCAGGCAAGGGGTACAGAACCAATGGGGAGCATTGTGGGAGGGGAGGAACACCGTGGGGATATCGGGGAATACAGAATTTTCCAGAGGGAGAAACCAAATACAGGGGAGGGGAAGAGATGGCAGTGGTCGGTTATGGGGCAAACCAATAACCTACCATAGTACACCGCAACATGTTACTTCCCAAAACTAACTACTACAGAAATGAATGGTCCTGGGGTCGAGGTTATGCATGAGGAGGAAGTGTCTGCATCTAAATAACCTATGGAATTATGCATGACTTTTTGGGAAATGTGTAGAGCTCTTCGGAGTCTTCCAGAACATGAAGAACCCACCTCTACCTTTAAGCCTCAATGTAATGGATGAAGATACACATTTAGTTCGAGAGAAATCTCTACTGCCTACGAAAACATAAGGTTATGAGCACTGCTTCCCAGCTGTTTTACTCTATCTGTTGCCAGTGATGAGGAATATCAGAGCTGGCTCTGAATGGTGCCAGTTTGGTCTGGCTTAGCAAGAAAAGAAGAGAAAAATACTGTTTCTGAGATATCTGCCTAGTTCTGGTTCCAGAAGGGTTCAGTAGTTTTGGACTAGTCTGACAGAGCCTTTAGAGCCCCGTGTGCGTGTTTATCACATTCCCCAGGGTAAGTGCAGTGACACTGATACAAGTCTGATTGTTATCAAACTTCATTTGGGCTGCAATATTCAAGTATTGAGCTTAAAAGAAAAAGTGGTAGGAATGAGTTATTACAAATCCATTATCTCCTCAAAGCAGAACACTGTGATTTAACATGTGTTCAAAACCTTGCTAAAAATAGCAATTCCTTGACAAATTTTGCAGAATTTGGTTCATTTCACAGGTTTACTTGCACATAATCTTCTCTTGCCTCCTTGCCTCTTGAAAAAACAAAATAAAAAACTTAAATTTAAAAAAGTCTTTGAAATCTGAACTACTTTTCAGTCCTAAACCCTGACATTCCCTGAGTTTTCCACTTAGGAAATCCTGCAATATATTTGCACTGAGCATGAATGACACAAAAGGGGGAGTAAGCCACCCAGAAAATATAAGTTTATTCTGCAATGTACTAGCAAGAACTGATGGTGCCTGAGGACTTCTGGAGTCACAAGGGGAATACTCTGTGGTTTCAGAGAGCAAGTGGTATCTGGCAACTATGGCAGTGTGAGATAACATATCAGGTATCTTCAATAGCGTGCCTCTGTATTAAACACTAAAGACAATTACAAAGGCTGCAGTAAGTGATACTTGAAACTTCTTACAGGGTACCAAAACATCAGGAAAACAGAACTTGGTGTGATGAGTACAGAAGTAGGAGGCACACAGTGCCACTGTTTGCTCGGAGGTTTCCTGGGTTCTTTTCAGTTAACTTTCTGGAAACTTTTGTGATGCTCTCTGCAAGACAACTGGAAAGGGGTTGTCAATTAGCTGAGGGCACAAATAATGTGAAAATACACCTGCTTATGTTTGGTTTGGGATTTTGAAACAACTCCATCTTAGCTTCTATGTCAAAGAGATCCTGACTATGCATTCCTTAGTTCTAGAAGTAAATATACTGTCTGAAGCCCTTTCTACTGACCAGTTGCACTGCACCAGTTTATCTTTCATCTATTGCCTACATTTTCATGGGTTACCCTCTGCCACCTAAAATACTCTCTTCACTTCATGGATGAGATTACTGCAATGAGCCCCCAGTCCTTCTTTGTACCTTGAACTACATCCCTAGAAGTCTGGTGATACAAATCATGTTGATTTGAACAGCTTTTCCCTATGAATTTCATCTTTTCATGCAGGTGTATTTTTCCTTGTACTATATACCCTATCAAATTTTAAAGAGATTAATGACATTTGAGAATAGTACTAGCTCTTTTGTGATTGTTTTCAAAGAATTTGTAAATATCTCAAGATATACGTGAGCAGGAACTATCATTCACAAATGCCTTTCAATGCTCAAAAAATAATGGATATCTGCCTTTTCTTTTTCCTCTCTCAGAGAATTAATTCCTGAGAGAATGAGTTAAACTGAAACAACTTTTAATAAGTGCCAGTGAGATTTTAGGAATGCAGTTCTTCTACGTTTTACATTTTATCAGCAGGTGGATATCTCTTCTGCCTCCCTTAAGACCATGCAAATGAGTAGGGGAAAAAATACCCACAATACTTTTTATGGGACATATTGCTCTGACTGGCTGAGTTAGAATTACAATTCCTAGTGAGATAAATGGGTCTTGTATTTAAAATGTCTTAGTTACCACCTGTTTGACAATAACTTCCTTAAATTCAGCAGATTTGTGGAGCTCCCTTTTGTTTTGCTGTGTGTTTATGCTATGTCTTTGAATTTGAACTCAAGCCTTACAGCTACAGGAGGCATTTGACTCTGTCCTATGAAAATTTCCACATTAAAAGTAATTTTGAAACAACCCCACCCCCTGCGTGATAACCAGAAGGAGTGAGAACGAGTACTGGTGGTTAGGTCTGACCTAAGAACAAAGAAATTACCTTCCTTCCATTGCAGATAAGCAGTGTGCAGTCATGCCTTGCTCCCTGCAGCTGCTTCCCACTGGGGATGCATTTAAAAGGAACCTGTGTGCAAGGATAATTTCTCTGAAGGGCAGGCTGATACAAGAGATTACTAAAAATAGAAAGAAAAAGTGAACAGCAAGAAAACAAAGCTCTAACATCTTTAACTTCTGGGAGCATTTATTAAACACATAAGCCCCAAAGTCTGAATACGAAAGGAGTTCTCCAGTGTGATGAAGGTGTGCTGAGAGGGATGGGAATCCCTGATGACTACAGAAAACACAGCCACTGGTCCTCTGGTGAAACAAGAGTACAAACAGATCTGCTTCATAGTTTCAGTAGAGCTTCTGTGAGCAAGGGATACCCTTGCACGTCCAGTCATCCCCCATACATACACTTTCCCTCTTATCTTGCTCTTGGGAGAAGAGAGACAATCTGACTTAAGATCACTTTTTATTGTTTGTAGTGAGGGGAGTGCTTCAGCAGATAGGGGAAGCCAGCCAACATGCTCAGGAACTGTTGTGCCAGCCAGGCTGCTAAGCATGGGGACTGACAGATTTTAAATATTTTTTGTGTTCAATTTTCTCTTTTCACCTTAAATAAAGTCAACTCAAAAAGACAGTGGATCTGTCTTTAAAAAAAAAACCCCACTACTTACCACCACACAATAACTGTAACTTTATTCAACACTGTTTCCTTATCTCACATGTAACATTAGGAAGAAAAAGGAACACAGCTGTGGATGGAAACATGTTGCAAGACCTTGAGTGTCTACACTAGATTATCTCCTCGGTTGTACACAAGGCGGTAACATGTTAGCTGTCAGATGGTTTTGCAGGAGGATCGTGGTTTTCTGTGGTTTTGGTTTTTTTTCTTGTGTATGCCATTTAAGTGACCTTCTTTGGACACATCTGCATTTTAAATACTGTATGACAAATAAAGTTTGACAATAACAATCCAAAACATTTTTAAATGAAGTAACATTCACAGCTCAGTTTTGGAAAATCATTCCCCTGTCACTTCACTTTAAAATGCTGAGCTGTTTACTTCTCCCTATCAGTGCAAGTACTTCTCACACCGTCCCCTGTCTGTGCTCTGAGTGGTTCTAAGTCATTGATTTGCATAATGGCAGTGTTATTATTTCCCCAGCTAAAATGAAAATGTGCATCTCGCTAAACTGATCAGTATAATCACACCACTCTGACTGACTCTGAACACAATTTTAAAGCCTTTTGTTTATTTGTATAGTCATGCATTCTCTGTTCCAGCTTTCTAGAATTTAAGGGTAACAAATTACTTGCATGAAAAGATTGTGATGGTTGAAAAATTTAGAGTTTTGATGAGAAAACTGAGAGAGAATAATTAAAATTTAAAGCAACTGCTTTTATTATACACTTGTCATGAATGGATTTTGTGAATTTAGTTCATCTCCTGTCTTTGCCCAGGCCTATGGCAGCAGGCAGGAGGTGTATTGAAGTGACCAGCACCCCAAAAATCCACTCTATCCACAAGTTCTTTAATAATGGCTGATTCAGTCTATTATGAAATGAATTATTTATTAATAGACAAGAAAACTAACAGACAAGACTTAAAACAGACTATTACTACACAGGGATGAAACAAAAAGAGATACTACTAGTAGATTGACATGCACGATACTGGTACCTTTCAATTACAGCTAGCGAAGAAATAATATAAACTTAGGATTCAATATATCTTACCATCTGAATGTTAGCGGCACACACACATCGAGATCCTTTCACTCAGTCCCCGGGGAAGTAACCGTGAAGCTGCGTCCAAGCTTCGGGGAGAAGTCTCTGACATTTTCGGGGTGTAAGAGGCTTCTGCCTCAGTGATTAACTCGTGTATGTTTTATAGTCGTAAAACAGTGTTTCTTAAGTCAGAAATATTTCTTATCTCTCCCCCATCGGCTCTCCAGACTAAGATGTTAAATCTTAGGTGGGTGTGAATCACCCTTGGCACCAGAGATAAAATCCTGATGGGCCTTTCCACCCATAGTTATCTCTTTATCCACCAGCTATTGTGATACACAGAGCCCGGGGGCAGGGGGATGTCCTACCACAACACTTCATCCTTTCTTTTTATCTACTTGCCTTCCTTCCAAATTCTGGTTTTATTAGGGAGTACAGGTTTTGTCTCCCACAGTTGTTTTGGTTTTTGTTTACCACAGTTCTTTGTGTAAGAAGAATCCCAGATTTTGTTCAAAAATAATAATTCTCCTTAATAAACTATCATTTACTTTTCTTATCAGATTTGATTCTGCCATTTCCCTCTTACTAACACTAGCATGTATTGGCTTTTTTTTTCAACATAGCACGCTTAGGTCAATATAAGAATCAAGCCTGAAATGTATGGGATTAAGATTAATTCATATATTCATAAGAGTCTATACAGTGGATTTAAGACAGAAAACTGAGAAGTTGTAGGGGAAGGTTTTTAGAATAAGCAAGGGAATGAAGGATCTATATTAGAATAGGTCTGGAAGAGCATAACTTTTTTTGGCCTAGCAACATGAAAGAGATACTTGCTGTGAATGACATATTAGGAAAAAGTCCTGTAGATATTGCTGACAGAGTAATCAATGGTTAAGATGCTCAAAGTTATATCTAGGTTGTAAACTAGAGTTTGTTTGTCTGACTACTAAAAGTATTCTGAAATAGTTTTTCAGTAGGAATAGGAAGGGTTTGTGCTTACTTATAAAAATGATGGTAAAGTGTTCTTGTCTAAAATCTTTGAGGTTTGGATATGATGAAATTATCTGAACCATGGGTATCTAAAGCCCAAACCCAAAAGAACTGCGGACAGAGTAAAGGGGTTACTGAAACGCTTATCTAGATTTGCTAGATTTTTGAAACAATCTTATCTCTTTCTGACTGAAAATACCCAAGGAAAAAAGCTAGCAGGAATACGTCAAGCAGAGAACACTGAACTAAGTTTTTATGTCTCATCTGACATGCAGAAAGAGAAGTATCTCTAAACAAAACTCATTTAACTATGCAGAATAGGGAAGTCATGAGAACAGAAAGAAAACACAGCCTCATTAGCTGTATAGAAAAAGGGTGTACATTTTCTTTGTGCTAAGCAAATGAAGAGAAATTAATGTACTGGTACAAGGACATGATCCAAAACCAAATATAATTCATGTATTTAGTAATGATTTAGAGGATGATGTTAATTGAACAATAATTACCTTTGCCAATGAGAAAAAGACAACAGCAAATACAAAATATTTGATGTACACATAGTCTTACTTTTCTCATCTTGTTCTGATCTAGGTGCTAAATAAAGGTTAAATACTAGCCACCTTGATATGGTTATTATTTTTCCCTGTAATCTACATTTTTTCTCTACAGAAAAATCAATATAAACTATGCCAGAGATAAGGCTGTGTAGGACAAATTTCAGGAGTGTGATTTTTGATTCAATAAAGGATTCTGGGATTAAAAAATGTAAAGTGATTTTCTACACTTATGACTTTATATAATTTCAATAATTCAAGTACATTCCACTACCTCAAACCCATGATAATTCTCTACTAATCTTTTATATCCTATTTAAATTAAAAAAAAAAAAAAGAAAAGGTATGAACACCTATCAAAGCAGCTCTAGACAAAAACTAGGGTCTAAAGAAAGACTAAAGTAGAGAATGGGAACTAGTTTTTGCTTAGCTGTTATTGCAGAATAATTTTTCATTTTGAGTTTAAAAAATGAGGATGATAAGCTAGAATGAGTTTCCCTCCTTTCTGCTTGGGAGAGTTGCATGGAAGAATAACTTGAAAACAAAGTTTGGAGGAGATTTAACTGAAAATTGAAGCAAAGCACAGTGAGAGAAAATATTCTGGTTTAGCTATATAAAAAAATACGTATTTGACAGGTCTTGCTTCCTACTGCTTTAAAGTTGAGCTTTAAAAAGGAAAACTGAACCAATAAATATATTTGAACAAAGTTTTTAAATCTACATGGACAATCTTCATGTGAATTTACATTTGGAAGAAGAATGAAAATAAGTTTCGTGAGAAGAATTGCATCAATTCCAAAACTGACTGAAAATTAAGTGCATTGAAATTTTTTCACACTACTGAAATGTAGGTTAGAACCTCCTTCTTTGATGAAGATACAATGGTCTTGTCATGTCCAAGAGCAGAAAGGAGACCCTGCTCCAAATGCATCAGTTACCTGTTTTTCCTCTCCATATAACTCTACATACACGTCTAGCCTAACTCAGCCTAACTGAACTCAGCTTTTTAAAGTCATTCTTATATTAAAAAAGTAGTGTATTCAAGGTAATTCTTACTAGAGCTCATCAAAGCTTAATGAGAAATTCTGGACCTTCTTCATTTACCTGAACTCAAATTAGTTTCTCAAATTGTCCTTTAATTGAATTTTGTATTGTCTTGCTTTAAGACCTATTGCTGGAATATGTTGTGAAAACAGAATAAACTTCAAATCAAAATACTATCAGAAAAAGTAAAAGCTCTTTCATTTTCAATGATTCTTGTTTCAATGGAAACTTAGGTACAGAATGGTACTTCAGCAACCCAAGTATAAGATGAAAACTACTGGACAGAGAAAAATCAATTTTTTCACCTCTTCAAGGGAGCATCCTATCCCCTATCCTTAGGGGATAGGATAAGAGCAGAATGTAAATAGTTTATTACTTGATGCTTCAGTCTAATGCAAAGGAGCGCTGATGCTGACAAGTCAGCATGCAACAAACAGTACCAAACAGCTTACAGTAGCCCAGCAGTCCCTCCACTTGGAGCCATTAACCAATAGAATCATTCATGTGGAGAAACAGAGGTTAGTATATAACCTGCTGTTTACTAAATGCAGGGTAGAGGGAATAGAACAAGACAGGATTTTTCATTTCTGGAAAAGAAACAAAACAGCGTTAAGTACTGAATTTGAAGTAAGTGAAAAAAAGCTGGAGGCACAAAAAAGTCTAACTATGCACATTGTTAGTTTTAAATTGTCCTTCCTCTTCACTTCAAAATTATTTCTTTAGAATATTTCACCATTTGTATCACAAACGTATTGTCCTGAGGTAAAACGGACTGGTGCTTCTGGAGCTAAGTTACAACACAATGTTTGGGAGACAGCTACTCAGTTCATGCCTTAATCTGATCGTATTAAGCTTTCACGAGCTCTGTCCTCCCAGCTGTAACTTCTGGCTTTTAGGCATGAGCAGAACCTAAATTTAAACAACAGTAAGCTTCTTGGTACTCCACCACACATATTCCAGTAGGATTTAGGTACCAGATGCTCTTCTGCTGCTGCTCATTTGAGGAACAATGTGATGAGTATATTCAGAGGACACTGATTTCTGTGAATCCTATTCTAGTGGTTCTTAATTCTCTACATAAAATGAATGGGATAACTAAGATACTTAATTCTACATTATCAGTTGCATGGGAAAAAACACTTAAGTCTTTAAATCATCTTGTAAATATAATCTTTTGCTTTTGCACTTTTATGCTATTAGTCCAAGAAACAGTTTTTGCCCTTTTTGCAAACATTTTATTAATATTATTTTGAAATTTTATACATCAAAGCATTTTTCTAACTTCTTATAACCTAACTTCAAAATAGATGTAAATTTTGAATTCCTGTCTTCTGCAGATTTTTTTTTTACTAATATTGGAATTAGGAACACCTGATTTTCATCTCTGTTATTGACTTCTGGCCCTGCCTGGTTATTTGTAAAGATGTCACATCTTTCTACTTAAAATTCCTCCTATTATTTTCAGGCCTCCCTGTAGCTTCTCTTGCATGCATTTCCAAGTGATGCTGTGTTTGTTCTTCAAGAGCGCAACTCCTCTTACAAGAAAGATTTGTTTTTATGCTACTTTTTATGTTCAATGTCTAACTGAAAACAAAGATCTAGTATCTAAAAGATAAACAAGTAGTATCTACTGTCAACTGAATGATGGAGCGAGGGACCCCTTAAAAAAGGAGGTGAGTCTGTGTAATGTATTTGGTTTCTATTTTGTGGCATAACATGGATATTTTAAAAATATTTCTTAAAGTACTAACAAGTTAAAGCAGAGGAAATGCTCACATCTGTTTTACTGAGTCAAGTACAGTTACTATGTCGATTGCTTTGCTCAAGTCAGTAAAGGCAGCTGGAGTACACCTATTAACTGCACAATACTTCAGCCATTAATGAGAATTTATTAACAAACACCTTGCGATCTTTGTAAAATGCACATAATACTCTGACACACAATGCATGTGGAGGGTATTGTGATTCCTTTGCTGTTGTGCATTTTGGGGCAGGGTTTCACTGTGGTGTAGCAGCAGCACCTGTTGATGCTGGCAACTCTTGCTGAGCACCACTGCCTTCTGCTGTTGTGGGGCTGCACTTCCACTTCAGGACATCAGCATGCAGGTGACCTTTGAGAGAAATGATATGGCACCATATTTAAGTTATATCTTCCGTGTTTATTCTTTGTAAGTCACTCTTATATAGTTTCAGCCACTTGATATCCATGAAGTTCTGCACTCTTGAGGGACAGTTATTTTGAAATGAAGCAGTACTTACTGCACATTTTCCTATTCAAATATTCCATATTAAGTGAAGTGGGAAATGGCATTACAGTTGCTTGAATACAAGTATTGGGCTGGTGTTCTTTTAGAAGGGTAATGACTGTACGAATAGAAAAAGTTCCTTCTGTATTCATATAAAATTCTATCCTTCCCTTTCTGGAAGGAGAAAAAAAGAGAAAACTCTTTGTCCCCCCAGATCAATAGTTCTAGGGCTTTCTTTTTGAAAACTTGAGGTTGCTGGGTTACATAATGCTATAGGTTGAATTCCTCTAAGGTAAAAGCCATTACAATAAATTACAATACAAGGAATTGACTCAGATCAGAAATGTATCCTGATCATGCAATTCAAATTGCCCAAACTCTTCCACTGATACCTTTTTTTTACCCATTGTCAATTAAAGATGGTCTAACTCAATATGCAAACTCACTCAGATTTGTATTATAACCTCCAGTATGGTTATCACCAGGGAATAAAGCTCAATATTATTATAAACTGGAACTTGTACTTTTTATGTTCTCTCACATTTTTTCAACAGGAAATGCCTCATCCAAGAGTCTCATACAATGCAATATGGCTTTAACCTTGAGCTCACTATATCTGAAGCAGCTGCTCTCATTGAATTTTAACTAAGTCTAGAATCTGTATTTATGTGTAAGTTTACAAGTGCAAATTGTTGTCTCTCTAAAAGGATAAGCAGCATTTGTTCAAGATGAATCTGTTAGATTTCAGGCAACAAACTCACAGAGTATAAATAAATTTTTAAGTTAATTATTAACAAATTTTTTATTCAGTTCAGTGAGGTCAGGATTCAATTCCAGACACAAGTATATGACCTTTCATATAGTTCAAAGCTGACCATTTAAACTTCTGGTTCTTCCAAAGTGTTCTCATGCAGACAAGTAACAAAGCTGTCTGAGAGTTTCTAAATATAAAGGCTTTTTCCTTTTAAACATAAAAATCTCTTGTTTTGCATGTGGCAACACCAATCAGATATATGCAGAAATGCAGAGCTGAAGCCAAAAATTAGTGGTTGCCTGTAGGGTGAACGATCATAATTTAATTTTATAGATTCCTTACATAAAAAATGCGGTGCCAGCATGCAAACTGAATTTCGAATCTTCTAAAAAGACAACTAAGCTTAAAGCAACTATTATTCTAATGATTTGAAACACTTTTAAAAAAGTGAACGTAAATAATGAAAAGTACTGTGCTAGTTTAGGCTGGCATAGAGTTAATTTTCCTCACAGTAGCTGGCGTGGGCTGTGTTTTGGATTTGTGCTGGAAAGCGTTGATAACACAGGGATGTTTTTGTTATTCCTGGGTAGGGCTTGCATTGACCCAAGGCCTTTTCTACTTCCCATCCCACCAGTGAGCAGGCTGGGGGTGCACAAAGAACTGGGAGGGAACACTGACCCCAACTGACCAAAGGGATATTCCAGGCTGTGTAACTTCATGCTCTGCGTATAAAGCTGGGTGAGAGGAAGGAAGGGGAGAATATTCAGAATGACGGTGTTTGTTTTCCCAAGTCACTGCTGTGATGCAGCCCAGCTCTCTTGGGCATGGCTGAACAACTGCCCAGCCTTGGGAAGGGGTAAACTAATTCCTTGTTTTGCTTTGCTTGTGGGCACAGCTTTCGGTCTCCCTATCAGACTGTCCGTATCTCAATCCATGTCTGGTCTCACTTTTCCAATTCTCTCTTCCCATCCCACTTCATCACTGGCTAGGGTTAAACCACAACAGTCCTAATGAAAACTAGAAATTCTCTTGGAAGGTATTCTACTCAATACCAAACCCCATTATTCTTTAAAGATAACTTAACACTCATTTAAGGTGGATGTGGTGATAAAGCATTTTTCACAGTGAATGTGCTTTTGAATAAAGTATGGAAACGAAATTTCAGTGAATATACTCTTAAAATGCAAGCACAGGTTACATGTGGAAAATTACATGCAAATCAATGGTCACTGCAAATAAGGAAACAAAATAATTATCCTTAAGTCCTATTTTTAAATCATGACAGAAATCCATGTCAATTAATTGTGTGAATGTTTGACTTCTATTGCTTAACAGGTAGAAATATCGGTGTAACTCACTGAACATTACCTGCCACAGGTGGAAAATACATTTGTATTCAGTACCTAGCACCTCTGACACTACAGCGCACAAATGTGCCCTTGACCTTAAGTCCTGGCTGCACAGGGTACAGTATTCCCTGTAGGTGCCGTGGGATATTGCACCCACAACTTTCAGAGGTAATGTCAAAGAGCTGAAGATTTTCCTGTAATTTTGTAACATTTTGATGATTTACCTCTGAATTTCTCAAGAGAATGAAGGACCCCATGAAACAAAACTGTTGGGTCAATTATTGTACTATACATGCATCATATGCCTGCAGCAGCATAAGTCAATGACAGCATTGCCTTGATAACAGATTTTTGAGATTCAGACAGAGAAACTGCAAATGGCAGTCTAAGAAATGTATAGGTTTCTGCTTCGTATTTGGAGCACTCTTGGAGAATATAGCTCTAAAGAAAGGATAGCTGTGAAGAATGGTATTATGGACAGATAGATCAATCCCATATACTTTTCCTTTAAAAAAAAATTAGCTGATTTAATTTGAGGTAATCACAACAGTAATATTCCTGAAGAATATAAAAGGCAGTTAAAGACAGAATTGCTCCTAGTGTCAAGAGTGGCAGCCTTGAGAGGCAGGACAGTGTGATGGAAGAATACAAAGGAAGAGGCCAAGAAGCAAAAAAATCTGTTCAAAATAACTTCACTGTAAGAAAAGCCCTGTAATTCTGTCCAAAAAAATTGTCCAACAGATTGACAATGTGTTGATGATTGTAGATCTGGATTTTTGCAGACACTTTATATAGTATCTTCTTTATCTTCAGTTGTTTTATCTTCAACACAACATTGCATCTGTCCAATATTTTGTAATTCCTTTATGTATGAACTACTAATAGTGAGAGAAGCACTCAGTTCGATTAAAAATTCTTTCTGGCAGACTTAAAATGGTTTCAGATGTGTGAGGACACTGAATAGGGCACACAGATTTCTCAGAAAGAAAAATTTGGCCCAGGATTTTGATATTTTTCTTATTAACTCACTGGAAGCCAAATCTCTAATTTTAAGCTCTGATGAGAACTAGTAGATAAACTGTGTCAGGTTGTTCAGTTGAAATCACTTCCCTGACTAAATGTTTGAATCCTATGTGATGTACTCGTATTTCTGGTGGTTGTATCAAATTTATGTATGGAGAGGAAAACAGTTCCCAAATTGTGGTTTAGATTTAGTAAGTATATCCAAACTGAAAAGGAAAAAAAAGCAGTATTTTGGACCTTCCTTTCATAGCAGGAGGCAGACCTTGCTGGGTAGGCCCGTGCAAGCACATCTTGCCTGGGAACCCTCTGCAATTGCAAAGTTTGGGTCACATTTAGCACTCCTTTTTGGTCCTCCAGTGTCCTCTATTATGTCTTCCAGGAGTCACTGTGGCCCACTAGCAAAAAATAGGAGGAAAAGAGTGCAGCAGACCCAAGCATCACAGATGGCTCACATAAGAAAGGAAGAAAGCACTGTGAGCAATACAGCTAGCTGGAATGACACCTCAGAAGAGAAAAAAAAAAAAAAGCTGTGCTGTATGCACAGCAGTAGACCTACCAAGCACCTATGGTCAATGGGATTTGGAATGGGATTCAAGTTTTGGGTTCTTGCTCTCCTTCCACCTTTTGTTTGTTTTCCAGAGAAAGATGAAGCTTTTTAAAAGCTGTAATACAAGGAGAAGGCTTAATGTGATAGAAGGGTGGTGGGTTGGGGTTTTTTTCTGGTCTGTACATCCCTACTTTAATTCACTGTGGGTTACTGAATGTAGTAGAAAATAATTTGGTGTTAACCCCTGGCCTATGGTGTTCATTTCTATCATCTGTGAAGCTGTAAAATAAAATGAGATCATGGAATTCAGTTGTGTTCAGCTGCTATGTTTACTAATGATATCCCTATCCCAGTAATGAGTCCCTTCAAAATGTTTTACAAAACACTCAGGAAACAGACTACAAATAATAAATACATGTTAAGCAAAGAATATGATTTTCTTATTTGAAAGCCCTGTGACATCAGCAAGATGCAACTAATATATAACCTATACAAGTACAATGAAAATGGTTTAATGACAATTTTGGAGTGGTTCCACCTGTACAACAAAGTGTTTTTGAACATTTAAAGTTGTCTTTCATTTGAGCAAAAACTAGGATAGAGCAAAGTTTTTAGAAAACACAGATGAAATGCAGACAGACTGTAACTAAAGCATTCATACAGGAATACTTCCTTGCCTTGTTCATTGCCCTGGCAAGGCAATAATCTCATTTAGGCTCATATTGAGATGAAAAACTTTTATTGGTCTCCTGACTTGCCATGGACTTTCAGGACTCTCCAAATCTACATGGAAAGTCAGTGTTTCAATCTGCCCTCTGTCCCGTCTCTTCACCTGGCATTGCCCTGTAGCCTGTCATCATCTTCTCCTGTGCCAGCCCACACTGCAGAGACTCACAGGGAGAGTATGAACTTTTCCCTCCAGATACAGAGCAACCTCAGGCAGAGCAAAGAGGTGCCTTCTTCTCTGTGGCTCAGCCACCCCACTGAACATGCCCAACTGTCAAGATACAGCAGACTCTGAACGAATCAGAAGCTGCACAATTTACCTAAAAGAAGGGCTTGCGACCAGAGCAAGAAGCTGTGAGACTGCAAAACAGTAAGGTACTCAGCTATAACTTTCTTGATTTGCAAATTGCCTGCCTGTCTTGAAGGATATGAGTACTAAAGACACCGAAGAAATATTTATTGAAGGGTATATACAGTCAGATGATACCTTTTGCTGTGTAAAGGCTTTTATTGTGTCACTTACAGCATCCTTCCAGAGAAGTGACCCAACTGTGAGATGAGCAGCTACATGGTGAGCTGGGTGAAGAACTGGCTGAAAGGCAGGACTCAAGTGTTGTAGCAAATGAGGCAACATCTGGGTGAAGACAAGTCACAAGCAGTCCTCCTTAGGGCTCGGTACTGGGGACAGTTCTATTCCATATATTTATCAACTATCTGAATGCAGAGGCTGGATGCACCACAAGCATGTTTGGTGGGAAATGCTATTGACTCTCTTGAGGAACAAAAGGCTTTGTAGAAGTATCTAGATAGATTGAACGTTGGCTAATCATCACTGGTGTGCGATTCAACAAGTGTCAGATTCTGCATCTGGGAAAGAGTAGCATCAGGCACAAGCTCTCCTGGGAGAGGATTGGCTGGAGAGCAGCTCTGCAGAAAGGGATCTGGGGTGGACAGCAGGCTCCACCTCAGTCAGCAGGAGGGGAAACCCCATCCTGGGGTGCATCAGACACAGCACAGCCTGACAGCCAACCGAGGAGATTGCACGGTGTGCAGTTCTGGCCCCAAAATTTAGGAAGGATGTGTGAAGGCTCTTGGATGCATCCAGAGGGGGAAACAGCTGGTGGAAGGGCTGTAAGGCATATCCAGTGAGGAGCAACTGAGGAGTCTGGGTTTGTCCAGTTTGGAGAAAAGGAGGCTGAGGGGTGACCTCACTGCACTCTGCAGCTTCCTGAGGAGGGGAAGTGGAGAGGGAGGTGCTGATCTCTTCTCCCTGGGATCCAGGGACAGGATGCCTGGAAATGGCTCAAAGCTGCACTAGGAGAGGTTCAGACTTGACATTAGGATGCAATTCTTTACTGACAGTGTGTTGGACCCTGGAACAGGTTTCTTAGAGAAGTGGTCAATGCCCCAAGTCTGACAGTGTTTAACAGGTGTTTGCACAATGCCCTTCGTAACACACCCTAACCTTTGGTGAGCCCTGAAGTGGTCAGAAAATTGGACTGGATGTACATGTCTTCCAACTAAAATACGCTATTCTCTTTTGTTCTGTTCCACTCTGTTCTAAATGGGCATTTATGACAGTTTCATGCATTATTTCCACAAACTGTAGAGAGCAGCCTCTAACTTCTAATAGAGAAACAAAAAGATTCTCCATCAAGCAGTCCATTACTCCATTGGATGTTCATGCCCAGGCACTGGTGCAGTCAGTTTTGCCCATGATGGTGACTGGTAAATAATGTCCTTGTCTTTAATCTTGTCTCTCTCATGCTTTGACAACTTATTTTCTCTCCTGTTGAGTTGAGGAAGGAAGTGACAGAACAGCTGGGTGGTCATCTGGCAGCCAGCCAAAGTCAAACCCTGTAATTACTGTCCCCAAGTCCAGACTAGAGCTCATTTTTCAAACAGTTTTCCTCCTGTGAATAAGTTAGCTTCAACTTTTACATGATCCTTGGGAAACTGTGAAGCAAGTAACACAATAATGACAACACTAACTGCACTTCCAGTCAGTGTGGGCTGCAAGGACAGATGATTCGTTTATTCACAAGTGCTATTTTCAGAGCTTGTGAGTAATACCTTGCTTGTGAATCAAAAGCTGGAAAATACTGATATAACACTGTAAAAGTAAAAAAGAAAATAAATTCCAGTAATGACTTTAAAATGCTGTCAAATCAAATACAGTGCAGATGAGAAAGGATGATGGGTTTATAATTTTCCATCTACATATTAATTAATACTCAGTTTTTTTATCAAAAAGCCTTTCATGCTGATAGATCACAAGTTGTGTGTCAAAAAGTAATATAAAATTGTCTGAAGTCTCAAAATAAATATCTTCAAACTGGAAACTGCTATCTTTTCATCTCCAAATTATTTCACACACATTGCATCAAGAAGTCTTCAGAACAGTTAATCCTAATGAAGTCAAATCATCTCAGACGTTTTAAGACACTCCAGCATTTCAGGATATGTCTCAGAGACTGTGTTATTCAGGGAAGCACGACAATCCTGAACACTTCACCTCTCTTCCCCCACATGAGGTTCTATGAGTATTAAGATGTGGAACTAAATTCATTCCCAGCCCCCATTACAGGGGCAATGAGGTAAGTAAGTAGATAATGGGAAAAGACTGGCAAATTTTGTATCCTATTTCTTATTCTGCCACAGTATTCCTATGCAACTACAGGCTGTCTTATCCTGTCTGTGCCTCATATTCCCCTTCTGTGCATGTAGATAACAGGTTTTTTTCTCTCTTCATGGTAACGTGAATCTGAATTCATTAATCTTTAGAAGTCACCTTGTCCTATAAGAGTCATACTTGCTGTGTACAGCTCATTCAGTAAACTCAGGAAGGGCTCACATTATCCTTTTTCCTTCTTTGCTGTACTTTTGCAGCCATTGCTATTTCAGTGTTGGCTGAGACTTCCAAATGGCCAGGAGAGAACAAAAGCCCCCTGTCCTTTTCTTACTGGTGGCTGTGAATGCCAGTGCCAACATAAAAGCTTTTCCTTAAGCAAAGCTGTTTGAGAACTTTGGACTACAGGGAGGAGAAGGGAAGGCTTACCTTTTCAGTTAACTCCCAAAAGATATGTATTAGGTAACCACTACCGAGGAATCCCTTTTCCACTTCATCTATTTGTTACAAAAAGAGCCCGATAGGTGTGTATGAATTTTTTTTACAGTTCAATAGGAAAAGTGGTTTATCTTATGAACAGGTAAGTCAAATGATCAGCAAACAACAGAATGGAATGTCTGATTTATGAAGAAACATTAAAATACTTTGGTTGACATGAAATCCAAGTTTCATGGCTTACTGGGTTCCTGCAGTGGTGTACCTGTACGAGGTGCACCTGCTCAAATGGGAAGGAGCAAACGGAAGTTACGGTATTTCACTGTTCTCTTGCATTCAGATCAAAGCTTTAATCTGCAGCCTCTGATTCTAATTATATTAAAATAACTTTAAAGATAAAGCTCTTTTTTTTTTTTTAACTTGAAATGCTATTCCTCTTAGAAAAAAATGCTTTAAATGTGAACTGCACATGCCTTAAGGAAGAAACACAGAATTACTTTGTGCATGACCTATTACTACACCTGAGGACTTGAAGAGTTGCAAGAAGACTAATTGACTTTTCACCAGCAGAGGTTTCCATAGGAGTAGAACTTATCTAATAGTCATGCTTTAACTTGTACTGCACTATGTAGCCCACCTTAGTACCGACAATCCTAAATCGATAGGTATCTAAGCACTCAGAAGACAGTGCAGAAAACCAGTAAAATGACACAGGCCAAGTGCACCTTTCTTTTGATCTTTACTCTAGGTTATAGCTCTCTTCCTTTCACCAACCTGTTCCTCCTAGTCCCTCCACCATTTGTACCTCATTCAACATAGCTACACTTCATGTAACTGATTCAACTTGATTTCATGCAGATAATTTCCAACATCTACTGCTAGTGGCTGCACAGAAATTGTCATGATACATCTAAGGCACCTGTTAAAATAATGTGGGTTCTGGAAGAGCATAAGGCACCATAGGGACATTTTAATTATATGTTAATTATACTGAAAAGTGACTTTAGCTACTTTTAAACACATATATTATGACCAAAGCATTTACGTGAGTAAAGAACTTAATTCTAAAAATTTACTAGGAAACATAACATAACCAACTCAAATTTACATTGAGGTACAAAGTAGAGAATAAGACACAGGAAAATCCACAGGGAATACAGATTTTTAATTAATGAATATTAGGCACTACTGTCCAAATCAACCACAGCTGAGACTGCTTCTCAAGCAGTAAAGGAATATTGTATGTGACAAGCAATTTGTACAATTACTTCTAAATAATCCCACTTTGCAACAAGGCAGTATGCATGCTTCTGAGAAGAAGATGAGTAAATATTAAATGTCAGAAGTCATGTCATTCTGCAAAATTAGGCAGCATATGCCCTAGTTCTTGCAAAAACTGACATGAAGTTATTTTGCTACTGATTTCCTATAATGGTATGACACTTCCTGCAACCACCATAGCCATGCCAGGCTGTTTTTTGCTTGTTTTGTAAAATGGAACCACCTCTCTCTGAATCTTCTGAATTATATTTGCCTGCAGGCTGGACAGTTTCCTGCAACAGACACAGAGGTAGAAGAGGAATATACTGTACTTTATGGATTGCTACAAGAGTATTATATGTACATTTTGCCAAAGGAGAAAGCAGACACTGCCTAGCAGGGTTCAGATGGGCAAAAGAGTACATTTTCATTTATATAGACAGTGAAATAACAGGTTTACTTCTTTCCTTAGGTACTTTGATGGTCGGGGTTTGTATGCCCAAGACACACTTTCAAAACCTGAGTTAGACTCGAGGCTGTTTTTCCCAAGTGATCAAGATCTACAATGGGCACCAGTTTTCAAGAATCCTTTGAAGCACCTAAAGAATTTTTCAAGGTGTCTGCAACACCCTGAGCAGTTAAAGCAAGAATTGCATTTTCTAGATATTTTCAGACAGTTGTTTTGTGGATTTTTTTTTTCTTAAGAAGAAACCTGTATCAATAAGCTAAATTTTTCCTGTTTTAATATTTGGAGAAAAGCTGTTCAAATGCTCACTTATTTCTAGCTCACTGTTCCTTTAGTCTATAGGAAGCCTCACAATCTTCTTTTTTCTCCCCAGATTCTCCCTTGTATATTTAAACATGAGTAGATGAACTGCACAGTACATCTCTGACAGAGAAGTTGAGCCTAGGCAGCAAAAAAGCACATCTTTTACAGCGTTTTGATGCACAGGTGGGGGAGAGGCCTTTGGCCCTGTTCAATTCCTTGAAAGCAGTATTACAGGCTTTCTCCCAGCCTTGGATCCCATTTACCAGGCACAGACAGCTATCAGCTAATGCCAGCCGGCTGCATCACAGGATCTTTTCAATCCATGGCCACATGCCAGATATTGTTAGACAAATGCATCAGGAAAGTGAATCAGCAGCCAATTCTGCAAGTCTTGCATGGAGCACAGGAGGCAGTGGCTGTCCACAGCTGTCTCTGTTGGTCCCTTACATATTCGAGGCAGTTTGTGGCAAGATCCCTCATTTAAACTTCTAGTGCAGGAGAATTGCTGCAGTACATAATTCAGGACTTGACCTTACAACCCAAAGCCTCACAGAGCTATGCTGGACTTTGTACATGGATAAAACCTGATGAGTTGGGAATGTCTTTCCAAGACTCAACAACCTGAGTGCAGTATTGCAACAGCAAATGGGACAGTTCCTTGCTAAGGCAGAGCCTTGATGTCTTCAAGCAATCTCTACCTCTCTTTGGAAACATATCGGTGGGAAAGGTTAAAAGGTGGACATGAAATACACAAAGTTTGTTTTATGCGCTTTTTAATTCAACTAGATCTGTTCTCTACCATCCCTCAGCCATGGGACACCATGGAACCCGAAGAGAAATGCATTCTTTTTTTCTGGTTAGGCTAGTTGATCTCATAATACATATCACATGCATTTCCCTAGCATATTGATGGGGAGGATATGTGCATTTCATTCAGTATAGGTCAACCCTTTAGCAATATCTCCCCTCTTACTAAAATGTGCAAAATGCTGAAACTATCCTAACAACAACATTAATGTAACCTGTCAAGGTGCCTCTCATCTTCCTCAACTCTTTATGCTTGCCTGTTAGATATTTCTTTAATTTTAGGGATATGCATTTTGCACGAGCAGTAATGTTTAACAGAATTCGTCTTAGGGGAGCAAGGTGATGAAACCTTGAGAGGTTACTGAGAGATACAGTTTCTCTGAAGTGTTGGTGCGGCAGCTGCTACTTCCAGATAAAGGGCAAGTTTGCCTGTAGGTTTCTGCCAGCAGTAGTTAACACGAATTCTGGAAAAGGCCCCAATTTCTCTTCAAAGACAAAGACTGAAGGGAGTTGGCACTGCTTAAAAAATGTTGCTACAAAGACTACATTTTCAAAAATATTTTATCCATTCTTGGTTATATTTAATATGTATACATACATCTGCCAAGGTTTTAAGTTTATGCCATCAGCCTAATTAGACAGACTCTAAGTAGGCAGAATAATAGAGCAGAGTGAGTCATCTATTTTCAGCCATTCTGTTGTTTGGCTGCTTGAGACAAATATTTGTGGGCAGGACAGAGAGATGAAGAACAGTCCAGACATGAAAGGAAGACATTATTACATTAATGATGTTATTAATTTATAAATTTATCATAAAGATTTCTTGCAAATTTTGTTTGTCAGTGATTTTTCAAACATCCATTTTCATGGAAAGTTAGCATGGACTATTTACTTGCCATCTTGGGGGTTATCAATACAGAATCCTCTAACTTGTCCCACCTATTTTTATAAAAAACCCCCCAGAGAATCTTAACTTGGCAGATGTTGTTCTCAGAAGGTTTTAGCGTCTACTTCTATATTTAGACATCCTATACCTAGACAGATTGTATTCTCTGTCTGTGCCTGCCTGCAATCTAATTTTCCTACAATGTAATTTTACCACTCCTCTTCCTTAGAAGTATATGGTGGAAAGGGCAATGGCATGGGTGTGACATGGTTTGTTTTTTTGTTCTTAAAAGTACATGTATGAATCCTGTTTGGGAGCCATCCCCTGAAACACTTCACAGTTTTTAAAAATTCCTCCTATTTTTCTAATACTTTTCAATTACTTTAATAACTTCTAAGTTTCTGTTCCAGTGCCCAAACACCCTCTGGGTGAAAAACCTTTTTCTTGTGTCTAATGTAAATCTCCCCTGGCACAACTTCAGCCCATTTTCTCGGGTCCTGTCACTGGTCACCAGGGAGGACAGATCAGTGTCTGCCCCTCCTCTGTCCCTTATGAGGATGTTGAAGGCTTCAAGGAGGGCTCCCCTCAGTCTCCTCCAGGATGAACAGAGCAAGTGACCTCAGCTGCTTCTCCTATGCCTTCCCCTCTAGACCCTTCATTATCTTCATGACCCTTCTTTGGACAGTCTCTAATAGCTTTATAACCTTTGTACATTGTGCCACCCAAAACTTGCCCCAGGACTTGAAGTGAGGCCGCCCCAGCCCAGAGCAGAGCAGGACAATCTCCTCCCTGGCCTGGCTGGCGATGCTGTGCCTGATGTACCCCAAGACATGTTTGGCCCTCCTGGCTGCCAGGGCACTGCTGACTCATGTTCAACTTGCTATTGACCAGGACCCCCAGGTCCCTTTCTGCGGCTGCTCTCCAGTATCTTGCTCCCCAGTCTGTCCATACATCCAGGGTTGCCCCATCCCAGGTGCAGAATCCGTCCCTTGTCCGTGTTAAACTCCATACAGTTGGTGATTGCCCAGCTCTCCAATTTGTTGAGGTCTCCGTGCAGGGCCTCACCACCTTTGTGGGAGTCAGCAGTTCCTCCCCATTCTGTATCATCTGCAAACTTAGTGTACCTTCAAATCCTTTGTCTAAGTCATTTATGAAGATGTTGAAGAACATGGGGCTTAAGATGGAGCCCTGTGGAACCCCACTAGTTACCATTCTTCTGATCTTGCAAGACTCAAAGCCCAGTCTGAGAATCACAATTCTACTTTGGAAGCAACTATCATAAATAGTAAAAGGTTGCCAGAAACTAATTTCTCAACTCTGTTAGTAGCCAGGAGCACTGTAGTTATTATGCCTACTCATGAGTTGTATTGACCTCAGGAGTATTGTGCAGTTTTAATCAAAGCAACAATAAGAGCTTCCTACACTCATGTAACCCTTTTAAATTCATTATTTGAAATAGTGAAAAAAGCACACATGCACAATACAGACTCGATTTCCACAAATACATTGAAAATAAGACTAGCCCAAGATTTCTGTTTAGGATAACTTCTATTTTGATTTGTGCTGGTTTGTTTGTTTATTTACACATGATTTTTCACATAATGCTCCTGCGAAGAAGAAATTTGCTACATGGCAACTGTAATTAATCTGTGAATTACTAAAAGAAATCTAGAGAGAATAAGTAGTAAGTTATCCACTTCTTTTTCTCCTAAGGTTGTAGCTCTTTTGTAGCTGCATAAAATCTTAACTTAAATACGGTAGTTCATAGCTAACCTTTAAATATCTGGATACAAAATGATTTTAGTACTGTAAATTCAATGTATGCTCAAACACAAAAACTGTGAAATGTAAACATTATAGTGCTGATATTTTTATCATCATCACTACATGGAAGGGCAAATCTTAACTGCCAAGTTATTAAAAAGCAAGAAAAAAATGAAATTAGGGATTTCCTAGGTAAGGATTTCTGGAGGCTTGAATGCAGTGTTGTAATGCCTGAAAATACATTATTACTGCACACTCACTAGAGAATCTTTATGCTGAGAAAGAAACAAAAATTGTGGCAGGTCAGAAGACTGTGAAACATGTGCCCTCTCTTTTCCTACCCTCTCTTTAATTATTGACAGCCTGTCACTTAAGTGCCATGGTATGATGAATAATAAAACAGGATCCAAGCTGCATTTCTCTCCAGGATTTATTCTTCCAAATCAAATACTGCCATCTTCAGGCAGACCATACTTCATATTTACAAGTTCGAGGGTTTTTTAGTTACTGAGGAGGTCATCACCTCAACCAAACAAAAACCCTGTTATTTCGAAGATCATTCAGATTCATACCTTGTATAAGATATGAAGGGGATCTCCAGAGTTTGCCTTCTACCTTTGGAAAGGGGTTACGAGTACCCAAACACACCTAGCTGTTATTTTGGGCAGAACATTAATTGAAAACATTCAACTATTTCCCTTGTTGTAATGAGAGATAGGCAGTTAAGACTACAGCCATACCAGAGACCCTGGCTCCTAAGCACTTCCAAATATGCATACTGTGTGTTATCAACACACAGGCAGGACATTGTGGAAGCAGACTGTAAACTATTGCAATTCAATGGGTTGAAAGTATGTGTCATATTTATGTTTTTTTCCTTTCGGCAAAGTAGAACTTTAAGGTGACATTTGAACATCAGATGTTCAGAACAATAACTGCAGAACAAATAAGAAAAGGCAAATTACCCCTGCAAATAGATAATTCACAGTATATACTAACCAAATATTCAGCAGAGTAGTGACAGTAACCTTCCTTTTCCTCTTGAAGTGCCCTGAAATTGAGATTCAGTCATGAGAATCATAGCCTGCATTCAACCATGAGAATCACATGAAGAATTAGACAATACAATGGTTGCAATGAAGACTGTAACTTTAAAGGTATCAATAAGCAGCCAAGCTTTTCATTTAAACACTGCTGATTTTGGCCGAGGTAGTTAATTTTCTTCACAGTGGCTGGTATGGGGCTGTGTTTGGGATTTGTGCTGAACACAGAGTTGACAATACAAAGATGTTTTTGTTATTGCTGAGCAGGGATTGCAGCGAGCCAAGGCATTTTCTGCTTTTCACATGGCCAGGCTGGCGAAGAGGCTGGAGGTGCTTAGGAGGCTGGGAGGGGACACAGTTGGGACAGGTGACCCCAAACTGACCAAAGGGATATTCCAGACCTCGTGACATCGTGTTCACTGTATAAACTGGGGAGAAGAAGGAGGAAGGCGGTGATATTTGGACTGATGGGTTTTGACGTCCCAAGTCACCATTAGTGTGATGGGGCCCTGCTCTGCTGGAGATGGCTGAACACGTGGGAAGCAGTGAATTCATTCCTTGTTTTGCTTTGCCTGTGTGTGTGGCTTTTGCTTTCCTTAATAAACTGTTTGCATCTCAACCCATGAGTTTTGTACCTTTGACCCTTCTAATTCTCTCCCTGATTCTGCTGGTGGGGCAGTAATGGACTATCTCCATGGGGCTGGGCTGCTGGTGGGATTAACAAACACTGAGAAATATTTTTTAAAATCACTTATGAGAGTACAAAATCAGGTTCTTTTATTTAAAAATAAAAATCATAATGCGAACTGCTGTTGCTATTTTACTGTACTGGCAGGATATGGTATTTGATAATACATAAATATTGTATTTAGTGCAAACACAACAGAACACCAGCCAACCAAAAACAAATCAAGAACACCCAGATGCTGACTGCCATTTTCAAATAAGTATGCTGGTCAGTTAAAATTAGATAGGCTTTTTATATTCCTTAATATCCCATAAAGGAAAAGGATATTAAATCAGAATTTGACTAGAATAAAATTCTAGAATTTGTCCTTACAGATTTCATGATGTTTCACTTTTTGCTTGTGCTGTGTCTAAAACTGTAATCTGTTACAGTGATTAGGTGTTAGGTGTGAGATCTCTGATTTCAGAGAAAGTCTTACCTCTTCTCTATGCTGGAAAATTCTTCTCTACTTGCATATGCAGCGTTGGTGTTGGTGGAAATTACCCTTTAGAGTACTCCTCCCACCCTCCAAAGAATCAGTTTTTTCCAGAAGAATAGTATCTTTAGAAATTTTAGGATGTAATTCATCAAACATAAAATGACTTCTAAAATTTTCTCCCCCACTTTTCCACCTAATCCTCAAAAGTACAAATCTCCCACACCGCACAAACTAAGATTTGAGCCTCTACTAAGTTCTACTAAGTTCAGGATAAGGGCCATAAGATATCAGTCGCCTCAAATTGTTTTATCTTCGTGTGGACACTCTCTCTCCTTATTGTTGTCAGCAACTACATGTTCTTCTCTGTGGCAAAAGCAGCCAGGAGGAAGGGTACTTTCTCCATGCCCAGTACACTGCCTGAGCAGAAGCAAGAATAATCCAGGGAGTGGGTTAACCTAGTCTAGTCTTACAGCTGAGGAGATCTACTCTCCATCAGCAATACCTTACTGGTCCATAGTGGTGCAACTTTTGAGCTTGATAAAATGGTAAGTCTTCAGGAATGGAGAACTGAGGAAACTCCATTCATACCAATGTAGACTAAGGGCACTGTCATGGTTCAACCCCAGCCAGCAGCTGAACCCCACACAGCCCCTTGCTCACTGCTCCCCGTGGAATGGGGGCGAGATTCAGATGGGTAATGATGAGTAAACTCCTGGGTAGAGAGAAAAAGTTTAATAGGTAAATGTGCAAGCAAAGCAAAACAAGGAATTAATTCCCTTCCCATGGGCAGGCAGGTGTTCAGCCATACCTGGGAAGGCAGGGCTCCATCACATAACGGTGACTTGGAGAAAAATGCCATCACTCTGAATGTCCCTCCATCTTCCTTCATCTTTCCCCCATTTCATTGCTGAACGTGATGTCACATGGCTTGGGGTATCCCATCCCAGCTGTGTCCCCTCCCAATTCCTTGTTCACTGGTAGGATGGGGAGAGAAGCAGGAAAAGTCCTTGGATCTGTGCAAGCCCTTCTCAGCAATAAACGAAATATCCACGAGCTGTTTCAGTCACCAATCAAAACCCAGCCCCTTACAAACTGCTGTGAAGAAACCTAAGTCTTAGTCTATTAGTCTATCTTAGTCTATTTAGTCTATTCCAGATAAAACTAGCACAATAGTGAAACTGATGCCTTAGGTCTTAACTTTTATACTTTTCAAATCCTGTACTGCCTACTGTGTAACTCTGAAGTTTCTTGTGGCCTATTAGTTGCTGTTCTCATGCTAGTTAGACATAACAAGCCTCTCTAGATTTCCACATAAAGGACTCCAGGCCCAAAAATGCATAAAATAAAAGGCTCTGAAGGGGGGCAAACTTAGGGTAATTACATCATGAACTGAGGTTATAATTGGAGAATTAAGCCTCATATGCAAATGAACGAAACGTGTAAAAGTGTAAAGAACCCATGACCTGGGGTCCATCTTGGGTGTAGCCTTTTGACTGCCCAGGGTGTACCTTTGAAGTCTTACCTAGTCTCTGTGTTTTAGGTAGCCTCCCCAGGCATCAAAACAACTAGGATTTTAGAAGAGAACTTTAATCTTTTTCTAAATCCAAGATGGAAATTCTGCTACTTCCTTCCATCTATTTCATAATGACATTCCTAACACAGCAAAGCTACTGATGCTAAGCAAGCAAAGCTATGTAAAGCTAATAAATGTACTAAATCACACAGTGTTATAACTNCCATACTAATCTTGGGCCACCAGTCTTTGTGGCATATTTAAATATGCACAGAGATAACACTGAAAAATGTCATTGCTATGTGTGTAATAAACTGTTACAATTGTAAATTGAGGGGATTTTACTGCTTAATTCCTGAGTAAGTTGTAGTAGCTTTCAAGCATCTCACATTATTGGTTTTATGACTTCTAATTTAATGAAATATAATTACTGATAATGAAGAAATGAACTGTTAGTTACACCTGCCTTCTGGCATTAATGTAGTGAACATTTCACAGTTGATATTTGGTCATGTAGTATTTCATTCTGCTTTTACTCTACAACAGGTGTTTACTGTGCTTCCTTTCCATGAAGCAACAGTGACACTCAGTGTTAAAACCTTTGCACAGACCAGAAGCACCCTCTTCTTCTCTGTATTGCTCATTGTTCACCATTGCAATTTAAAATTTGGTCAGCTCTTGCAGGCTATTAGAAAAAGAACAGTGTACCATCTTGAAAAATCATCTAAACCCTCCCTCTATGTTTGTATCTAAAATGTTTTGCCTTGATTATTAAAAAAAAATATCCAAAGCTTTGTTATGGTACTTACACCTGTGTCTTTTTGAATGAGGTCTTGATTAGACTGAGTTGCACAATTTAGAAATTGAAGTGGGTGGTGTTTTGGGAGAAGTGTGTTTCAACTTCAGATGGGAGACTGAAAACAATAGAAAGAACTTCTCCATCTGCATACAGATATTGCAAATCTTTGGGGAACTTGGAAGATCTCCTTGATTGAAACAGCTAGACATAAATACGTAGGTTTAAGTAATAAACATATTTGAAAACAATTGGGATGTGGGTAAAGTTTGCCTCTGGTCACAGCTGGTGAGGCCCTGTCCTGCTCTGACTGGTGCCTTGACCCCCATGGCATCATCATTGCCTTGGAACATTGCCTACTTACAGGGATAAACATTTTATACATGCAGCAACTTCAGAAATACAATAACTTCTGATACACATTATGTCTGCTAATGGTGGCCCAGCTGTACAAAGTATTTAACTCTGACATAACAGTGACATAAAACCAATGGAAAAATCTCCTTTCTTTTTTGATCTCCATTTATAACCAGGTGGCCCATCAGGTGGAGGAGAGAAAGGCTGTGGATGTCGTCTGCCTGGACCTCAGCAATGCCTGTGATACCATCTCCCTGGAAAAGCTGGCAGCCCATGGCTTGAGCAGGTGCACTCTTGGCTGGGTTAAGAACTGGCTGGATGGCCAGATCCAGAGAGTGGTGGGGAAGGGTGCTGGATCCAGCTGGCATCTGGTCACTGGTGGTGATCAGTGTTGGGCCCAGTTTTGTTTAATAGATTTATTATATATTTAATATATTTATTTAATATATTTATTGATGATCTGGATGAGAGGATTGAGTCTACCATAAGCAAATGCATGGACAACACCAGTTTGGGTGGGATTGTTGGTCTACAAGGCAAGAAGTCTCTTCAGAGGGATCTGAAAGGCAAGATTGNTAAAGCTAATAAATGTACTAAATCACACAGTGTTATAACTTTATAACTCAATGAAACTAATTCTATTCTAAACTTACTTATTTAAGTTAAATAACTAATATCTCTCAACACTGGCAATATGACCTGAGAATATAGACCCAGTTTTCTAAAGATCAGTCCTGAAATACAGATGAACTTTCACTTAAGGGGTATCAGGACTAGATGTAACACAATAACTAAAAAAAAAAAAATTATA
>VZRO01002272.1:34510-49896 GCA_013397915.1 Daphoenositta chrysoptera
GCCCGCCCGCCTCGCCGCCGCCTCCCGCGCCGCAGGAGGAGAAGGAGCAGGGCCGGGAGGAGGAGAAAGAACGGGGTGGCGAGGCAGGCTGCGAGGAGCCGCTGGAGTACCCCGGCGACAGCTGCCGGGAGCTGCCGCCGCCGCCCACCCCGGACATCAACCAGCTGCCGCCCTCCATCCTCCTCAAGGTGGGTCGGAATGGGGGGATGGACGGGCCAGCCCACTCCCTAAGGATGTGGGAAGGGGCTGTGCCAGCCCCCGGGCCGCCGGTGTCGCCGGGCGGGCTCGGTGCAAGGGGGTAGCCGGAGGAGGCCGGCCCGGTCCGGAGCGGTCTCAGCGCCTGGCTTTGGGGAGATAGATAGGGTTGTGGGGGTGTTGTTGGGTTTTGTTTGTGTCCCGTTCCCCGACCCCATTTGTTTGTCGTTGTAAACGGCGTTGTGAGCCATTACCTGGAGGTGCGGGCAGCTCCAGAAGCTGTCTCGCAAATGTTTTGACTGTACCCGTTAACTTCGTACGGTGCCCTTCACAAGCTGACTTTTACTTACATCACTGGTGTAGTACTCGCCAAGGGGTCCTGTCACTGTATTTAGTGCTTCCGTGGGTGTTGGGGCTACACAGAAAAGTTTTCAGTGTTGATTATTAAACAGTTTGTATTGCTGTGTATTATGGATCAATTTTGGCCTTAGCAGTTCCACAGTACTTGCAGCCTTCTTGAATTACATGCTTTCATAACCTCTTACGCTGTATATCCAAGGAACATTCTCGCCTTTCCTGTCCCTTTTGCTGTCTTTATGTTCCTTTAATACTGTTCTCTTTTGGAACTAGTTTCCATTTTTAGCTACTCTCTTGACCACTGTGGTGATTTCCTTCAGCTAAACATTAGCTAAAAGAGGAGTCAAGCTGGAACTGAGCCTGTGATGTTTTCCATAGTCTGATGTGAATGTGCCTTTAAATTTTGGGGAGTAAGTTTTCAGCATTGCAGGAGTTTCTCAGAGGTCAGATGGCAGAACTTAAAGCAGGTTATAGTAATGGAGGAGTGTGAGACATGACTTTTGGTGTTTATATTTTGCTAGTTGCACATCCAGTGTAGGAAATACTTCCTTTACTGTTTTGTTGTCAAACAGTAGCAACCTACTTATCCGTCTATCTTGCACGTAACACTAATTCTGTGGGAGGTTTGGTTGGTTTGAGGAGTTTTTGTTGTTGTTTGTTGGTTTTGTTTGGTTTTTTTTAATACTTATGAGTGTGTTAGTAATGATATGTCATAGTTCATAGAAGCTCTATGCAAATTAATTCTAGGCAAATAAAAACTCATCAACTATCATATGAATTAATCTCATCTGTGAGTGCAAAATTGAAACTTTGTCTTGTAGTTCTTCTACAAGGGAATACATTTGTTTGCAGCTGTTATTGGAAGATAACATTTTTCTTTGATACTTGGTTTTAGTATTTGAAACATTTGATTAGTGTAGCTGAAATACTTTTTTGATCAATAGTATGAGTACTTTTCTGTGGTTACTTTTAGAACTCAGTTTCATGTTTTCAAAAAAATCAATCTATGACTCTGCCATTGAGGCCTTGAAGTAGCAACCAGAAAACAGAGGCTACACAAGATTAAGAGAATAAAAGCAGGTATTTATTTGAAGGGCCTTCAAAGGTATACCTTGGGAGTCAAAAGCCTCCAAAGGGCTCCACCCAGGATGGACCCTGGGTCATGGGTTCTTTACACTTTTATAAGTTTCGTCTCTTTGTGTATCAGGGTTAATTCTCCAATTATAATTTCAAGTAATGATGTAAACACCCCAAGTTTGCTCCCCCTGTCCAGAGGCTCAGTTTACATATTTCAGGGCCTGAGACAGCAATGTATCTTGGAGTTCAGGCCCAGAAAAGGTTTGTTACGTCTAACCAAAGTGTGAGAACAGTAGCTAAAAGGCTATGCAGAGTTTCAGAGTTACATACTAGGCAGTACAGGATCTAAAATATTAAAAGCTAAAATGTAACACATCATCATAACTTTAATAGTAAAAGATGTCCATCTCACCTGTGGACTAGTTTAAATGTTATTTAATCTCCTCTCTGTTTTATATAGACACAGTATTTTGTTCTTACCTGTACTTTCAAGGTTGTGAGGGTTTTTTATTTGGTTGGTTTTTTTTACAAACTAGGGGTTTTGTTTTAACCCCAGCTGGCAATTAGGTAGACAGCCATTCACTCACGGCATCTACAGACTGGTGGGGAGGAGCATTGAGGGGAAAAAAGTATACCTTGTGGGTTGTGATAAGAATAGTTTAATTAAAGAAAAAAAAATTAGAAAAAAAAAAAAAGTATGCTACTAACAATGTTTGTATAAAAAAGGGAGCAAGAAAGAGAGATCCAAGTGATGCACAATACATTTGTTTTGTACCAGCTGCAAAGCACTGTACCAGCGACTGAAAAGAATTTTATCCTAGCTGAAATCAGAACAGACATCTACCTTCCCCAGTGATTTTATCTTTATAGTCGCCCTGTTGTCCAGTTCCTTCTGCAATGTCTTTGAAGAAATAGGTTATTATTATGCATTGTGGTAGGAGCCAACCTATTTATCCTAAAAATTGCCCTTCAATCCTTATCTATACTAACGAGTTGAGTTTGTGGTTTTGGGTTTTTTGAGATTATTTTTATATACATATATAAGTGTATATATATACGCACATACACACACACAAGATACGTATATCTTTATCTATGTGTCTGCCTCCTGACTGTTCTATTGTTTGGGGTTTTTTGGCTGCTTCCAAAATATACTACTCTGTTATGGAACTTTTAACTTCAGATTTCTAACCGGGCATCCTGTCAAGTGGATTTACAGGTGTCTTCGTATGATGCGTTTTGATACAGATAAAATATCCTAAATATAATCCTTTCTCCAAAAGTCTCATTTTATTATGAGAGGGTGGGAGACAAATATACGCAAAATCTTTACTGAGCTTTTCTCAGTAGGTATAGGAGACACAAACATTAATACAAGGACAAGAGATTCCATCCTGGGAAGCATCAGGAGACAGATCCTGCTGGTTTTTTCTTGATTCCCACATCTGTGACCTCCTGATGCAGTGTTGCTGGTACAGGAGTGGCTGTCACCAGTGTCTGTAGGTGGCCTCAAGACAAGCCCAAAGAAATATGTCAGGGACTCCTTAAGCCACTGGCCACTTTGTCTGCTCAGGTGCTGTTGTGCTGTTAGCAGTGGTGCAGTCTCCTCTAAGCTAAGGGTTTTGGATGGGTGGAAGGTTTTGTCAGGCTGAAGCTGGCCTGCAGATCATTAGATGGGCCCTACTGGTTTGGGAGGTTCATGGTGCAGTGTGCCAGTTGATCCTGTTTCCCTGGTTGGTGAAGACGTATCCTGGTCAATATGAAGAGATAAAAGAATTGTGGTTCACAGTCAAGCTTTTGAGTTTTGCTTTTCATTTGGCTGCTGAAACATGTTTGAGAAAACAATGTTATACAGTGGGCAAAATGTCATCTTTAGTCTTGGAAAAGGAGGATGATTACCCTTGACTAAAAGGTAATTTAAAGCCATTCTCTTTAAAACTCGAGGGGAATTAAGGAATTATAGATCAGTCAGCTATAGATAGCTTGACTGTGTCCTAGACATGTGTGAATGAAAAAAAAAACAAACCCAGGGAGTTGTTTCTAAGCATGCAGTACAGAAAATGACAAAATCTTCTGCTACATATGACAAAGTTCTGAATACTTTGTGCTGTATGTCACAAATCTGTGCCGATTAAAGTTTCACTGCTATTTATTCCTGGAAAGCATAAATAAAATAGAAAAAGAAATATATCTTCCTGTTGTACCTTTTAGCTCTTTGCAGTGCTGCTGTTTAAGCAAAAAAGGTGTAAAATGGTCTGCAGACTGTGAACTTATGGGAGAATGCCAATTCAAACACTTCAGATTTCTTTTGAGGTGTATTAACAGGAGTTGTGCATGTAAAACACAGAAATGAAATTCTCTCCTGTGTTTGGTGCCTTAAATCCTCTGTTAGAGTACTGCATTAGGCTGTGGGCACTGGGATCTCCTTATAAAACCCCCACACAAATGTGAGAGGCATCAGAGGAAAGCTGGAGGTCATGAAAAACGTGGCCTATTACAGTAGTTGGAAGATTCTGGTCAAACTGAATGACACTTGTTTAGAAAGAGATGCAGTCTTTAGTTAAGAGAAAATTGATAGAAAGTTCAACTGTGTACCTGTCCCTTGTTGAATAGAAGGAAATGATAAGCTTGATTTGGGTGAGATACTTAAATGTTCTTACACTGTATCACTTTCCAAATCTTGGCAAAAGTGGTTTCCTGTTTCTTAGGTTATGTGACAAGTTGGGAATTCTATTTATTGATTCTTTTTTTAACATCAAGGGGAATGCCTTTTTTAGGAATGTTTGGGGTATGCTTGAACTTGCTTCAAAACAAGAGGGTCTAAAATAGATGATATCTTCTTTTTGAGGTCCTCTTTCTCAGTTTGCCAATCTTATTTTTATAAAGCATGAGCACGTGCCTGTAGCTGAGACCCTGTCAGTTTTGGCTTAGGGCTAATGCACTATAAAGGGAAGAAAAGTGTGTATTTGTGGGTGTGTATTTTAATGTAGGGTTTTCATAAATATATCATTACTATTATTTGAAACACTGTTGTCTCCTTTTCTTGTATCTTTGGTCAGTGCTTTTTACTTTTCTCATTATTCCCTTGTTACAAGAACTTAGAGGTTTTCTTTTGTTGCCATGGTAACTTAACAAGCTTTTTTAATGATAATGTTGATTGATACAAAATGCATTGCTGCTGTCATTGTACTGCTAGCACTGAATTTAAGATAATCTGAGTGATGTGAAGTGGGTTTGATAGACTAGAGCTAGACCTTTAATTTTGTCCTCTGGTTTTTGAATCCTGGTATTTATACCTGGAAATACTGCATGTATGTGTTATAGTTGCACTGTGATTTTCTTTTTTTTACATTTTAAAATTTTTTTTGGCCTAATCAAGAGGCAGAGGCATCAAAATACATCATTTGGATTGGACTTTATCCGCAAGTTCATTGAGTCGCTTTTGTAATACCAGCTTTCCTTCCTACTTATGTTGGTGTTCCCAACAGATTATTCTGTCTAAAGTTTGTGTTGAGTCTGCTTAACTCAACACAAACTATATTTTAAATATAGCACTAAGAGACATGGAACAGGTTTTGAACCTTTGTGGCTGAAGCTAGGAGGTAAAATATCCTTTAATTTCACTATTAATTTGCCTGAACTCCTTTTTCTTTAGCAATGCTCAACACAGCAATGTAGTTGTTATGGCTTTCTTTTGGTTTTTTTTTGTCTTTTTGTTTTTCCATGAAGTTTACTGTCACCCCGTGATTCTAGCAGGGAAATGAACCAGTCTGAGATTCACTATGCTGCTACTGAGCTGCTGGAATGAGGGGCACAGTTGTGAAGGGAAGGTGTGCCAGTAGACTAGTAACTAAAGAGAAGACAGTATATGCTCATTTTTTCCAATGATAAATTTCTGAAAGATGTAATGAATTTTATGATTTGTTGCAGAAATATAAAAACAATTGTTTTGCTTTGCAGAAGTGTGTTTGAAAAGGTGGCTTTTGTGTAAGCATGTAGGTTTTAACATCACAGAATGAGCCATGTGATGGAGAAGAAATGTCTTGGAATGAAATTTCTGCTTTTTCTGGCAGGGATAGATACCTTAACACTCATGGGCAGTAAAAGTTTCCTTAATTGTTTAGGTATTGGCTTGGCTTGTTCTGCATGTCCAAAACTACGAATTATTGCATGGAGAAAACTGACATATTACAAGTTGTGCAGTGTTGGAATGTAAAGTGAGTTAAATATAACTTCTGCTTGAGTTCCCTACGCATTTATTTCTTTCTTTTGTTCAGGTTGCCTGACCCGTGTTTGATCTTTCACAGATTTTGCTTTGTTTTAATGTCTCTCTCTGCTTTTAAACTGGTATGGTGACTCAGAAGCACTACATGGTGTCTTTTAGTGAGGATCGTTGGGTTTCTGGGAGTAAAACCATTGTGAACTCCTGCAAGTAAACATACTCTGCTTATTGGTCAGGACTCTTCCCCTCCATTAGGAGGACAGTCATTTCATATAGACAGAAGCTAAAGTTGTGCTTTACCTTGCAGCTAAGGCAATCTGTGATTAGGTGGCTGGTAAGGACAGTGACTGGCTCCTTTTATAACCTCTGGCTGCGTGTTCCTGCCACTGCCTTTGTGCTCTGTAGAGCAATCATGCGATTGCAGGGCGAGCAAATTCATCTGACACCAAGCTAACGTGTCAAAATGTTTCCTTAGGATCAGCTGCCTGAAAAGACTTATTCTAAGTACAGTCACTAAACCCAGTGCTAAAAGTCAGGTGACTGGAAGTAGGGGACTGGTAAACTGTTGCTGTGAATGGCAACTTGCCAAGAGAATCCTGGCTGTGATGTGAAATCACACTATCACTTTTCCTGGCTGGCACAATTTTCTTAATCACAAGAGCACTTTTGACTTGATTTCCTTCATGGGTGTACTGAGGCTTCTTTCAGAGGTGTGTGTGTTCAGTGCTCACATCTCTTTTGTAAACTGAGAATCATTCATATTTCCCTTGTTCTTTTCAAGTTATGTGTGGGCAAAGTGAAGAAATCTCTTGAAATCAAAACAGATATGTGTCTTTTCTTCCTTCCTCCTCTCTTACGTATGTTTCTTGAGTTTTCTGAATAGAATGAAGCAGCCTTTAATAAACATAAGCACACTGGTAGCTTAACTGCTCTATACCTGCAATTAGCAAATACTGTGTTTTACAGTTCATAGTAAAATGTCATGCACTAAGCATGTTATTTTTGCCAAATAGTACTTGAGAAATATTTTTGTTAATGAAATTTTAATTAGTTGCTGACAAAGTTGATGAAACAAATGAGCAGTTTTCCAAGAATGAATGTCTCAAGTCACTTAGGCACCATTAAATGTTTGAGTGTACATTTTACTGTTCTTTTGTTGTTAATTCCATAAGCTTTTTGGTTTCAAACAAATTTACCTAATACAGTATAAGGAAAACAACTTTGTAGATACCTGTTTTTGAATACAAAAGTTTTTTCTTGATAGAGGAGAGCTTCATTCACAGAAATGAAACAATTTCTCTCAAATAAAAATGATGAACAGAAATAAAAGATGCATAGATTCACCTTTTACAGTCTCTTCTGCCATGGGGCCTATATTTTGTTCATGTTCATAGACATATACCTTGTTCTTAAGGTTAGCAGTAGCTTTTTAAAGAATGGTGTTAGCAATCAACTGGATTCTCTTGCGTCCTTTCTGAGGCAAAATCTTCTTTAGTCTGTGCAATTAATAATTCTAACTCCTTGATTATGGTTTTTAAAAATATTTTTTAAAATCAAGATTGTCTTTCAATAGGTTAAAATTATTTCTTGAATTATGCTTATGTTTATAGTTGATTTGGGTGATGTGAATTACTTTTTAGAAAACTTTAGGCTGAGAATATTGTGTTAGCAACCACATACACAATTTTCTACTACCAAACTTTTTTTCATAGTAACTTTCATGGATGTGGTTGACTTTTCATTATTTCATCTGATTGAAAGTGCAGTTATCTTCTTCACTTGATTCACTTTGAGGAACTTGATTTAAGGCCAAAATTATCAAATATTAAAAGACACACTAAATAAACGTAGTACATGGATTTGTGATACTTTAAAACCGATCTTTAGTCTTGTAAAGAAAAGATATTTATAGGATGCTTTGTGGTGGTTTTTTTTTCATTTTGCTGTTTTTTTTCCTCCTTTGTTCCTGCTGAAATACTGACATTTAGTACAAATGTTCAAAGTAGTCTTTTTTGAACACGCAGGTTGAACAATCTAGCATATATTTAATGTAGAAACAGTGGGGAAGTGTTAAGGGTATAATGTCTGAAGCCCGTTAAGGACTTGGTGGTAAAGGAGAGAATTACACAGAATAACTTTATTTCTAGTTTTTCTGGTTGGACCCTTCACTGATATCAGTCAGCATTTGCTTTCTCCCTTTCTCATCCATGATCTTATAAAATATTCTAGAAAGTTGAAGAAAACACCAAAACTTGATCAGGCACTATTTTTTGGTGGTCGGAATTGTGCTGTGCAAGGACTTAGTTTAGCTGGATTAAAAATCAATTGAACACCACCTGATTCAGAGTGGATTGGCTCAGCTGGGGTGCTGTGGAATTAGCTGTGTTTTGTTCCTTGAAGGTAAATCAGTGTGGCCTTTCTCTTGTAAGGGATTTATATGGTTGTATCTGTCAACATAAAATTAGAGTGTTTGAATTGAGTTCAGCAGATTGAATGTGATTTGACTGAAAACTACTCATAACTGTTAGTTGACTTTTGCTGTCCTGGGCATTGCATTTTTGTATTTTCTTTTTGATGTACGATCACTTAAGTTGGAAAGCATCTCCTGAGATCATTAAATCCAATCATTAACCTGGTACTGCCAAGATCACCAATAATCCATGCCCCTAAGTGCCACATCTACATGTCTTTTAAATACCTCCAGGGATGGTTACTCCACCACTGCCTTGGACAGCCTGTTCCAGTGCTGGATAACCCTTTCAGAGAAGAAATTTTTCCTAATGTCTAAACTAACCCTCCCCTGCCTCAGCTTGAGGCCGTTTCCTGTTGTCCTATCACTTTTTTCCTGGGAGAAGACCCTGATCCTGGCTAAACCCTCATTACAGGCAGTGGTAGAGATGATAAGGTCCCTCCTGAGCCTCCTTTTCTCCAGGCTGAACAGCCCCAGCTCCCTCAGCTGCTCCTCATCAGCTGCTCCAGACCATCCCCAGCTCCAGTGCCCTTCTCTGGACATACACCAACACCTTATGTTTTTCTTGTAGTGAGGGACTCAAAACTGACGACAGGATTGAGATGTGGCTTCACCAGTGCCCAGCGCAGGGTCATTGCTCTGGTCCTGCTCCCACAATATTTCTGGTGGCCAGCTGAGTGTAACTAAATTCACCAGCACTCCCTGGGCCTGGCCGTGCAGCAAAATTTTTTACCCAGTAAACAGTGCACCCATGCAAGCTGTGAGCAGACAGTTTCTCCAGGAGAGTGCTGTGTCAAATCAAACTGTGCCAAAGACTTTCCTAAATTCCAGGCAGACAAAATTCACAGCCTTTCACTCATTCCACCAAGCAGGTCACCTGGTCATGGGAGAAGACCAGGTTGGTCAAGCAGGACCTGCCTTTCACAAACCCCTGCTGGCTGGGCCTGAATCCTGGTTGTACTGTATGTGCCATGTAACAAGACTCTAGATGATCTGCTCTATACATTTATCCAGGACCATGGTCTGACTGACAGGTCTGTGGTTCCCTGGATTCTCCTTTGAGCCTTTCATGTAGATGAGCATCACATTTGGCAGCATCCAGTCAACTGAAAATGCCCCCGTTAGCAGCCAGGACTGCTTGTTAATAATTGAAGGTGGCTTTGTGAGCATGGAAGTGCTCCCTCAGAGCCCATGGATCCCATTTAGCCCTGTAGGCTTGTGTGTGTCTTGAGTGTTGTAGCAGGTCACTGACCATTCCCCCTTGGATTGTGGGGAGACTTTATTCTGCTCCCTGTCCCTGTCTTCCAGTTCAGTGGGCTGGGTACCTGGAGAGCAACCAGTCTTGCTGTTAAAGGCTGAGGCATTGAAGGCATTACTGGTCTTCAGTGAGTCTGTGTGAACAGTTTTATTTCAAAGCAAGAGCTTGTTGTTAAAGAATTTACTGTGTCTGGAAGGTATGATAAGGCTGTTAGTGGGGAAGACTGCGTATCCTTAAATAGCATGTAGCCTGAAGGCTCAGAGAGTCTCTTGCATCCATTGAAGGGAAAGAGAAACCTACTGATCTTAAAAATGACATGAAGGGGTTAAGCAGGAGGAACTGAGATCTGCATTAGGAATTTGAGCTGGAAGAGGGCGAGATGAGAGTGAGCTTCTTTTCCAGAACTCTGCTACCTCTACCCCTGCCATTTGCCAACAGGGGGGAAAAGAATGTAAAATTGTTTTAGAAAAAGCTGTTTCACTTTTTTTTTCTTCCACTTTCCAGTGCTGAAGGATATTCTGGTGTTTGGAAGGGGGATTAGACAGAGTTGAGGGGGAGCAAACTGAATCATGGATATGAAAGTGTCCATGTTTGAGTACAGTTTTCAGGAATTAAATGTGCTAACTAGTAGAACCATTGCTGTCAAAGTTATCTGTCATAAGCCGGAGTTAAATGAACAGGCTTGTGGGTAGGAATGGTTTTAGCTGTCAGCTAAACATCCTTGGGAATTAGAAAATTTAAGTCGGGACAATTAAGCTGCCACAATATCAGTATATATCTAGAGAATAATACTGAATTAAAGGGTGGTGAAGTCATCAAAGTGAGTCAAAGAATTTTATGCATTAGTGTAGTATTTTAACCACTAATGAGGCTAATCCCTTAATGTAAGGGTGATGTGCCACCACCTGAAATAGTATAGTCCTTGCTACTAAGTTCCATTTAGTGTAATTCAATACAGTTGTCTTTTAACAGATACAAAGAGAAGCTGATGTTTTACATAGCATTATTCAGCATCCTTTTATAGAGGGAACTTTTACAGCTACTACAGACAACAAAACTGGCGAGGATTCATTTTTGAACACTACTGCTTGTGTAACTTCCATGGCTACTCCTGTGCATGCTGGGACTTCTGCAATGACTTGGTATTGCTTCTTGTCCTGGTGGCCTCGCTGATTGTTTTCTAAGAAGTCAGTTTGCAGCACCTGTGCTTCTTAATTGTCTCTGCTTATAGACTTAAGTACAGCATGGACTAAAACATGGCTACAAATGCTTTTGGATGTTTTTCAGAGTATTTTCTGTGCAGCAGTAGTGTTTGTGTTGATGCCTTAGGTTTTAACTTTTATATTTTTCAAATCCTGTACTGCCTAGTGTGTAACTCTGAAGTTTCTTGTAGCCTGTTAATTTTGTTTTCTCTTGCTGGTTAGATACAACAAAGCCTCTCCAAGTGTCTTGGAGTGACTTTATGATGTGTATCCCCTATCACCACCCTATGCCCAGAAGATGAATCCTGTGCCTTTAAGCCTGGGTGCGAAAGAAAAACACCAAGCTTGCTCTTCAAGACTGTACTAGGCCCAAAATGTGTAAACTAAAATCTTAGAAGGGGGGTAGGCTTGGGGAAATTACATCAGTAACTGAAGCTTTAATTGGAGAATTAACCCTGATATGCAAATGAACCAAACTTACTGTGCTAGTTTTGGCCGAATTTAGAGGAGAATATCCTCTGAGGGAAGGCAGGGTACCACCACCCCTTCCCCCACCAGGTTTGGGGTAAAGAAAAGAATTTCCTTGAAAGAAAGTGAAAGAGATAAAAACTATTTATTTAACAAACACACAGAAAAGGATACTAATGCTAAATAATAAAATCTCTCGCTATGGAGAGAAACCTGGGAAGATTTCAGAGTCCTTCTCTGGGTGTGGCCTCTCACTTCCTCCTCGGAGCTGGGTTGGCCTGGGCCCCCACTGGGCCCAGTGTGTTCTGGTATTGTTGAGCAGTCCAGAAGAGAAGAAGAAGGGAAAAAGACAAAGTCCCAAGAAGAAAAGTTTAACTCTCCGTCTCTCTCTCTCCTGAGAAAGGGAGCCAAAAGCTGGGAAAAAACAGAAGGTGCTTTACCTCTGCTCTTCTCCCTGTAGCATCAATGCCAAGAGAGACAGCAGTGTCCTTGGAGCACAGAACTGCTTTGAAAAAAGTTTGTCTGTTTTTTTTCTCTCGCACCCAGTCTTAAAGGCACAGAACTCATCTTCTGGGCATAGAGTGGCGATAGGGGATACACATCATAAAGTCACCTCAAGACACTTATAAAAGTGTGACAAACTCATGACTTGGGGTCCATTTCAGGGGTCTATCTTGGGAGTAGCCTCTTGACTCACCAGAGTGTACCTTTGAAGGCCCTTCAAATAAATACCTACCTTTATTCCCTTATTCACGTCTAGTCTCTGTTGTCTCTGTTTTTTTAGGTGGCCACCTCAGGCATCAGTATCAAGTACTGAATCAAACTTGTTTCTTTTTTGTTTTGTCATTGCTACAGCTGTTTCTTGCAGGAGTAATAGGTTAGCAGTAGGTCTGTGATTTCTGAGGGCTTTCGGCTTTTGTTGGGATGTTAGCATGCTAGGTTGATCCTGGCTGGACACGAGGTTCCCTTCCCAAAGGCCCGGTGCTCACCTCCTTGACTGGTGAGAGAAAACATGAGGAAGGGTTCATGACAGGGAGAGATCACTCAGTGATTACTGCCATGGGCAAAACAGGCTGAACTTGAGGAAGATGGTTGATTTTATTACCAATCAAATTAGAGCAGTATAATGAGAAGTAAAACCTACATTTTTCCTAACACTTCCTTCCTTTCCTGTTCTAACTTCATTCACAATTCTCTACCTCCTTCCCCCACCTGTACAGGAGGACCAGAACAGGGGTTACAGACAGTTAATCCTACCTTGTTTCTGCTGCTCCTTCTTCATCACATATTATTACTCTGTCGTCTCTGGCTGCAACTTGCTCAATGACTTTTTTTCCCCTTCTTGTATTATCCCAGAGGTGCTACTGCCATCACTGACTGTCTCAGTCTTAATCAGCATGGGTCCATCTTCAGAGCTGGCTGATACTGGCTCTGTAAGATGTGAGGGGAAGTTCTAGCAGCTTCTCAAAGAAGCTGCCTTTGTAGCCCCCCTACTCTCAAAACCTTTCCATGCCAACTCAGTATAATCAAAATAAAATAAAAAAAATTCTTTATGGACTTTCATTTTAACAGTGGCAGCTGTATTAGCAACAGTCTTTAGTGTTTCATGTCTACTATGTTCTTCAGAACTGCAAGCTTTTGTTTCTCAAAATGAATGTGGTATTTCTACAAATAAAAATATTTATTTCCCACATGAGTAACGATTAGTTGAAGTATTTTGTAATGCCAACTTTGATGTCCTTTGTTAATACTAATTTGAGTCAGTCAAATGTCTGTCTAAACATAATGTGGATCATGTTGCTTTGTTCTCTTCTAGGGCTTTTATAACTTAAAAGATTCAGTCTTCTGTTTCATGGTAGCAGGAACTCAAATTTCCTACTGCTATTACTAACTTAGAATTACTGAGCACCATCAGATTGTCACCTTTTCTAATGTTTAGAATTACACTTTTGCAGCAGAAATGTCAGATGCCAAATTACCATTTACTATTCAGTGCTTTCTTTCTGCTTGACTGAGGGTGATGATATTTTTTGAGTGCTGATTGCAGCCACCTCCTGGTTCTGTGCATGTGTTCACCAGTACAGACAAGAGCTGCAAGGACAAAGCAGGCACTGATAGTTTTGTTTGCACTTCTGTCTGCTGTCTTTAACTAGTTGCCTAATGAGAAGCAGGCACTGACTCTGGTAATGGCCAAGCAAAGGCCTGCGGGGAAATGGGGTTCACGCACAATCCTTCAACACTGAAGAGTCCTGCATAAGAGATTGCAAGTTTCTCATAGCTAGAAAAAGAGGGGAATGATAAATCTTGCAAGCATTTACATAGTGTCATGAATTTGAGCCCTTCCCCTCTTACTAGAGCTCTGCTTCATCAAGGATTCTTGTAGGGATAAATATATTTAAAACTGCTGGGATGAGCCATCCCCTAGAACAGAGGGTACAGTTATGGTTGTTGTTCTTGACAGTTCGTTTTGCAGTCTGTTCCAAAGACCACCCAATGACCAGAGTTCTGTAAGTTAACCTAGTTCAGTGCTTCAGTACTCCTTTTTTTTTGTATGTGTGTTTTCCCCTTTGCCATCCCTTTTCCTTGGCTAAACAGTCCTAGTAGTTTCCTTGAATGTTTTCATATTTTCTAGACTTCAGTGCTTTCCTGTGGATATTCTCCAATATTTTCAGATTTTCTTGAGAAAATTGCCTGAGATTGGCAAAAGTACTTCAATTTAGTACTTGATGTCCTCAGATCACGTTTTGCAGTCTGTACTCCTGTGTAGGTATAGTGCCACTACTGCCTTTCCTCATTATAGGATCACATGTAGATTTAAGCTTATTTATGGTGACAGGGTACCTTCATGTGAACTCTTGACAGACCTTCTTTTTATATTTATTAATAAACAGCAGTACTTTCAAGAAACTGATTAATGTAATACATGTTATAGCAGTTTATGAGCTTGCTATAAAGTTACAGTTTATTCTTTTTTTTGCCAGCTGCTATAGTGCTTAAAACCTTGGGGTATAAAAGGCTAATTTTGTGCCTAAATTCTCTTCTATGACACTTATTTACTCGGCTAATCTACTCTACCATCCCATGCCCACTTCCCACAAGACATGATGTTTTAATACCTTCATGACTCTTCTTACCAGTTTAGTTTAAAAAATAAAAAGAAAGATTTTCCATCCATTTGGATGGAAATGAAAGCACTTTTAAAATTGCTTGCAAATAACGTTGAGCTGATTTGTAATTCTTTAGGTGTGCCATCTCAGAAGCACTTCTGAAACTTAGTCTATGAAATGAGTACTTAAGTAGGATATAGCCTACGGTTAGTTATGCTAGTATGGCTTACTAATATTGTTAGTTCTTGTAGGATGTAGGGTTTTTTGTTATTGTCTTTGACTAATCAAGCTGGCAGCAAGTTCTAGATCTGTGTGTTATAATGCAGCTAATACTTTTCTGTCTTTTACAAGATGTATTGGTAATAAAGTATTTCTGTCTCTAAAATGTGATCACATCTGACAATTTTTTTTTTCTTTCTTTCCAGATATTTTCCAACTTATCTCTGAATGAGCGTTGCCTTTCTGTGTCATTGGTCTGTAAATATTGGCGGGACCTCTGTTTAGATTTTCAGTTTTGGAAGCAACTGGATCTCAGTAGTCGTCAGCAGGTATGAAAACATCATTGTGGAATAATTGTTTTGATGCCTCAGAATTTGTTCTTGGAACTTGTACTTTTGACCAGAGGTAAACAAGAGAAACACATAACATGGTGATACCTGTACTTTCACAGATTTTTCTGCTATTAGCTGAAATGTCTGGACCCTTAGATCGGTTCCTTTAAATATAGTGTATTTTTTTCTGAAATCAGTTGTTAAACAGTGTGAGCACAAGTGCTATTTGAAATGGGCTGTGGGTTACCTGTCTCAACTCTGCATAAGGTAGTCTGGAACTATCAGACCTCTTATTAATTCAAAGACAAACTTGAGCATTTCTGAGGGTGCTGTCGTTGGAAGAATGGTCACATACATCGTGCTTTCTCTGTTTGTTTTAACAAATTTTCTTGATTTTATTATTCAGCTGATATGACTCCTACTGATTAGAAAAGAGACTGTGTTTGGGTGTTTTTTTTTTTTTTTTTTTTTTTTTTTTT
>VZRO01002272.1:49912-73516 GCA_013397915.1 Daphoenositta chrysoptera
TTTTTTTTAAGGCCTTTGACTGATCCTAGAATGAAATATTTGTGGATTTAATTTAGTGAGATCCCTAGGAGCCAAGCCTTTAATTGTACAGGGTAAGTTTCCTCCTTGGAAACCTTTAGGGATGCCAGTATTGTTTGGCCACTGCCCTTAGGTTTCTTGTTGAGTAGTGACTTGCAGGAGTTTATAAACAGGATCTTCAGCTTCCATGAAAATACAGGGTACAGCGAAATAACAGTTGGAGGGTTGCATTTGAAGAAGGATTTTTTTTTTTTATTTTGTAATTTGTCATTGTTGTGGTTTAACTCCAGCCAACAGCCAAGGCCCAGGCAGTCGTTTCCTCACTCCCCCACCAGTAGGGTTGGGGACAGAACTGGAAGAGTAAAAGCTACAAAACTCATGGGTTTAAAGAGAGTTTAATGGGGAAAGCAAAAGTTACACACAGACAGACAAAAAAAGCAAGACAAATAATTAATTCACTGCTTCCAATCGGCTGGCAGGTGTTCAGCCATCCCCAGCAGAGCAGGGCCCCATCACACAGAACAGTAACTTGGGAAGACAAACCCCATCACTGGAAATGTCCCTGCCTTCTTCCTTCTTCTCCTCACTTTGTACCCTGAGCATGACGCCTCATGGTCTGTAATATCCCTTTGGTCAGTTGGGGTCACCTGTCCTGGCTGTGTTCCCTCCCAGCCTCTTTGCCAGCATGCCCATGTGAAAAGCAGAAAAAGCCTTGGCTCTGTGCAATCCCTGTTCAGCAATAAGAAAACCAGCACAAATGCAAAACATAGTCCCATACTATTCACTGTGAAGAAAATTACTTCTACTCCAGGCAAAACCAGCACAGTTCTTTTCCATCTTAACACCTGCCTGATGAAAGAGCAAGAAAAAAGGTTTGACTTGCTGCAAATGAAAAACAGATTGAATGCAGCAAAGACTGTTCCTCAGCTGTGTAAGATAAAAACCAAAAGGGATTTGTGTTTCTCTCTTGCCCTCTTTGGTTTAAGCTAAATCTTATCTATGCCAAGTGATGGATAAGTATTTCTGAATGGTCCATTGTAGGATTGTCTTAAGATAATTGTCATTTTGGCTAACTACAATGTGTGTAGATGCAAAATGGATGGAAAGGTTTTTACAAAGGTGTTAAGGAAACTTTGCTGTCGAGCGTCCAGGGGCCACTCTGTCAGCCACGCTGGCACCACCTACTTGGGACTGAAGCCCCCTGCAGCGGTGGCCGCAGGGAGGCTATGGATCCCCTGCACACCCCACATGCGCACACAGTCAGGCCAGTTTCCTTACTGGGTCGACTTCAGGTTTACCACAGCAGAGTCTCAGACCCCTGGGTCCTTAAAATAATGTAATCCTTGGGCAGCAACAGAATAACAGCTGAAGCTGGAGGAGGAGGGACCCCCAACCCCAACCCCCTAGGCTTTTATATCCTCACAGTTTGGGCATGGGTACATCTGGGGGCCCTTGGCTCCTGCTGTGTTTCCAAGTGTCCCTCACCTGGCTGTGTCACAGATCTCTGTTCCCTTTGTTGTGCAAAGGGTTGGCGCCAGTTCATCGCCTTTTGCCTCTGCCTGTGCCATCCAGAGCTCAGCCTGAGCTCCACTGCAGCTGCACCCTGAGCTACCTCCACTGAGTGTATTCCTCAACAGTCCTCCATTCAGTTTAATCGAGTATACCTGCTAATATATTAAAATGAAAAAAAGAAAAGTTTTAAGACATCGAAACACTGCCCTTCCATACAGCATTACTACAAGTAATAAACATAATAGAATGAAGGCTAACACAATTGCCATAGGGCAGAAATTATTATCAATATGAAATCACATATATTTCAGTAAACAAAGGCAGTAATGTTCATTGACTACATGTTACATAGTTCTGTTATCAGTTAGTATTCTACCTTCTGTTGGTTAAATGATTCCCTCAGTTCTTAGGCTAATTAGTCCACATACTCAGTCTTTCTCTTCTTTTGGGCTGGTGAGTTGCTTGAGTTGGTGGTCTGTGGTGTTTGCCATCTCCCCTTGCCAGAATCGCCTTTTACCCAGTTGGAGCTGATTCAACACAGTTGCTGAGTTGGCTTTATTAGTTTCTTCCTTATCTAGGGAGTTCTGCCAAATGTCATTGTGGTCTGTAAATTCTGCATTCCTTGTGTCCACTATCGGTAGTACATCACTCTCCCCAAGCTTTGTTAACCTCCTGTAGGAACTGAGATCATTGAAGCACATCAAGCCCTGAATCTTAATAAGGCAATTTTACCAACAAATAATTTATCTTTTTAATAGCTGGACATCACAGATAGTCTTTTCATGGCTGAAAAGAGGAGTAGGTATGTGGTTACCCTCCTAACTGTGGAGCTCAGTCTGATACTTGAGAACTTCTGTCAAGTTGGGCAACCGTTTGGGATTCTTTTTGTGGTAACATAAATTCCTGCAGATGCCCACATTTTTTGTACTTGTCTAGCTGTTGCCTCTCCCTCTGTGGGCTTTATCATGAAACCATCTAGGTACAGTCTACATAGTCTGTGAGAACTGGCTTTCCCCCAGTTGTCCATATTCTATCAAAACCATCAACCCCACCCCTGAAACAAACTAATTACAGTAAAATATTCAGCCATAGATAGTATTTGTAAAGGTATAGTTTCATTCTCCCTATAGCTCATGGAAATGCATCTTAAAAACAGCCATTTTTGTCCTGAAAATGTTATATGTATTTGTTTTTTCTTTGCAGGTCACTGATGAACTGTTGGAAAAAATAGCATCAAGAAGCCAGAATATTACTGAAATCAATATTTCTGATTGTCGCAATGTATCTGACACAGGAGTATGCATATTAGCAATTAAATGTCCTGGGCTTCTAAGGTATACTGCCTACAGGTGTAAACAGCTTTCTGACACCTCTATTATTGCAGTTGCCTCTCAGTGTCCTCTCCTTCAGAAAGTGCATGTGGGCAATCAAGACAGACTCACTGATGAAGGCCTGAAGCAGGTAACCATCTATTCCACAAATTTCTTCTGTAAATTTAGTATATTTCAGCTTAGCAAGTGGAAGAAGATACCCTTTCTTAGGATTTAAATAAAATCACAAAAAGTCTTCTTAAAAGTTGGTGTATGGAGACATTTTTTCGGTGCAGTAAATGCTGTTCTCTAGAGACTGCATATACTTTCTTTTTCCTTTTAATACCCAGGGATTAAATGATCCCTTTTGTAGTTAAATCTGAAGTTTGACATCCTATCCTTCACTTCTGTTGGATTCAATTTTCCTGAGCTTGGTTGCTATTTGAAACCTGTGTTTAAGTGACTCACTTTTGCTTCATGAATGCTGAAGGTGACTAAGATCTTTATTTGTTAGGTGTGCGGGCAGGTTTCATCAACTCTCTGAGAATGTTAAAGGAGCATTTAGGAATTAGGGTAAATCAAATATGCTGTTGAGCATAAAGGCATTGTTAGCTACATATACACCCAGTAAATTACTTAGTTCTTATGTGCTGCTCTTAGCTCCATTTTGTTGACTGTAGTTAGCAACTTCATTTTGTTGTGTATGTAATTAGAATCTTTCTTGTTTGCGTATAGTGTTTCAAAGCCTGAAAAGAAAGATAATTTTTAATGGGGGGTGAGAAGCGGAAAAAACCCTTTTTTGAAATCTCTTCGTTTCAGTCAAATCTTGTTGTTTTTTCTCCCTTTGATTTCATTAATTGCAGCTGGGTTCAAAATGCAGGGAATTGAAAGACATACATTTCGGGCAATGTTACAAGATCTCAGATGAAGGAATGATCATTATAGCTAAAGGCTGTCTGAAGCTGCAAAGAATATATATGCAAGAAAACAAATTAGTAAGTACTTACCCTGATTTTTTTCTTCCCAAGGTATTTTGATTGTCAAAGCTTTCTCTTGCTCTATATCTTTTTAAAATTTTCTTTAGAATGGCTGCTTTTCGCAAGTGACTTGCTTAAAATTGTTTCTGGCTGTGAAAATTGCCGTTCTGCAGAGATGGCTCAGAAGGTGACGCAAAGTACAAGTGAAGCTAAATGTATTAACGTCTTGTTTTTAACGTGACATTTCAGGAGTAATTGTTGTATGGGAAAATACTTGTTTTATATGGAATGTTTATTTTGTTTCTACAAGTTCAGTAAAAAGTGCAAACTTAGCTAAGCTAAAAGATATTTGGAGCTTGGGTTCTTGATTACAAGTGATACACTGGTTGGTAATATTTTCTTGAAATATGTCATTTTCTCATCAGGATAAAGTAGAGTAGTGTGCCTGTGCTAGTAGAAGGAAGTTGTTGAAGAGTAATAAAACAATCTTGTGTCCTAATTCTAAGCAGTCTCTGAAATTATGGTTTCTAGTGTAGAAAGACAGTAGCTTGTAAATGGTATAGCAGAACACTGACTTAGGGGTTTTTAAAATTTTATTTTATTTTTTAAATTTGTTGCTTGCAAGAAAGTAGTAAAACTTGCTTGCAGTTGAATTTTTAACTGTCAGCTAATATCATGGCTATAACCTTTGTTTCAAAAGTGCTGAACTGGAATAAATAAATTGAGTTTGTAAGAAAACAGCATACCTTGTATTCAACAATCATTTGATATTTGGCTTCAAATAGACAAAGAGATGCTAATGCTTGAGTTTGGTTTATATTGAAAAAACCCAAAACATTTTCTCAAATCAACCAAGAAAGAAAGGCAGCCAGTTATTGGTTTTGATCAGAACTGTAGAAAGTTGTAAAATAGGAGATAGAGACCTAAACTGAGATTTCTGTATAGTTTAGATGCAGAAAAAGGGCACATCCCTCCTCCTGTATTGAAGCAAAATCTTGAACACTGTCAAAGTTAATCCTTCTAATACTTACCTTAATACATGAAAAACTTTAAATACGAAAAAGAAAGAGAAATAAATGTTCTGAGAAGTCTGGAAGGAAAAACATCTTCCTTTCTTCTCTGGAAGGAGAAAGGTAGGTAAATTCAAATTATTTATCTTTGAAAGGAAGAGGAAAACCTTCAAGATTTGCATAATTGTATGTGAAAGATGGCTTAATTGTAATTAAGGATGCTGTATGTTTAAACATCTGTGTAAGTGCTTGATCATTGGAAAATATGTAGGCAAGGTATTAGCTTTCCTTGTAGATGCATCTTAAGAGTTCTTGTCATTGAAGTTATTATTCTCTTTATAGTGTGAAATGTAACCTAAGAACTTGTTATTGCAGTTATTAGCACCTAAAGACTTTGTGGTTTTAAGATCTAAAATGTCATCAAAGTTCCTAGTTGAAATGGAACATAGGAAGTATCTTAATTTTTTTAAGGCAATCGTGAAATGTGCTCTTAACTTACACTCGACTTGGTTGCCTTCATTGTTGAAAACGTAACACTGATTTTTAATTGGAAATAAGACAAAAATATTTGCTGTCAAATGAATAGGAAATTTCTCTAAATTTTGTCCCTTCTGGTAATTTGTCAAGTGACTTATCAAAACTGAGTTTTTGCCTAATTTTTCATGAATGCGTTTTCTTTTCTTAGTATCTAATTGTACTTAAATTCCTGCCCATCCTTAATTTTTCAGGGGAGAGAAAAAGTCATGTGGCAAACTTGGTATAGCTCTGTAAAATTAAAATTCAGCTCCATAAATCTTCATATGTACCCATCAACTAAGTTGTGAAGCTGTTATGAACTCCAGGATGTTGAATCCTTAGAATGAAATAACACTTGAACAATGCCACTAGATGACAAAACTGAAGAAGCTGCTGTGCTTTTGCCTTGCTAGGCTAGGGGCAAGGGACTTTCAAGTCTTGCTGGCAGTGTAGTTTTGTGTGATGAACCAAGACAGCTTTTAAGAAGTTCTCATGCAGTTGTTAAATAGAAACTTTCACATTCCAAAATAAATAAAAAATACAGGAATTGTTTAGTTGTGGAATTATCTTAAAAGGGAGTAACAGTTGGCAAATGGTTTGTCAAATTCTGTGGGTTACTTTTCTCCCTTCTAAAAACCCTTTTGTATTTGCTTGTGGCACATATTACTTCCTGCTCCTCTAGTGAAGAAGGTGGTTAGGGGAAATATGTGTGTGTGTTTTCAAAATGAGTAAGTATTTATTCTCTGAAATCAAAATATTCTGTGTCAAGAGAAGTGTACTTGACGTACGAGGGCTTGGTCTGTGTATTTAAAGTTCATAAGTTGTCAGTATGGTGTAGAGAGAGAACTTCTATCCCTGTCTTTTAAGCAACTGCCGTAGCATCCACGTAAATAATGTAAATAGTCTTGTGTTTTGTATTTTCTTGTTTATTCCTTTCTAAGAGGTGCTCAAAATCATGTATGTGGCTCTTACAGGCAATTTCTGTTAATTTCAAAATGTGTAGTGCATTATAGATAGTACATGATGGTTGAGTTTTCATGTAGGCTTGTCTCACACTAATGGATTTTACACTTCAAAAATACATCTACGCAGAGGCAACCATCAGCTAAATAATGCCTTTGTGAGTGTTACTTTGCAGTGAAATGTGTGTGGATCAGGCAACACAGTTCAGTTGCTTCATCTGTTGCTAAGTAACTCCATTATCAGACTGCTGAGCAGCAACAGAGAAAGGAGAATTTACGTTCTGATTGTTGAATATGCTAGACATTTCACAGAAAAATAGACCCTTTCCTGTCTTTGAAGTGCTGATTATGTCATGGTAATAAGCGAAAGCTGCAATTAATGAATGGGACAAAGGACGTAGGAGGAAAAAGTTAACGTTGCAAGGCTAACTTAACAACAGAAGGTTGTTGTTATTTGCAAAACTGTTTAGGATTTGTATCTCTTCAAAACATGTTTATTTTTCCTCTGGCCTTTGAATGAAAGAATAATTATATGCTGAGCCTCTTTTCTGAAGCATACTGGCCAAATTGGGAACCTAGTAAAAAAAAAAACAAACCAAACTTTTCAGGACTTAAGAAGTATGCCACTGTGTTGCCTCTCCTGATCTGCCCCCAGGCAGTCTGATACAATTAAATAATCTCACAGAATTTCAGTGTAAATGGAAGAAAAGATTATAGCTCTGTCCAGCCAAAACTAGAAAATTTCTAAATTTCCTGGCTGAGTTTAGCTGGACTTCTTACTTTATGATTGTGATGGGTATGCTGTAAACTTCTGTGTTTGCATCATGTGAATGTTTAATATGAATGAAGCTGGTGGAAGACGAACGGGTTAATTTCATTGTTATCTTTGTACTAACTGGTTTTTTTTTGTCTTTCTACCCCACATAGAGAGCACATAGCTTCAGCAGCAAAGTCAGAGAACTGCTCCACACTAGCGTGTAGTACTCTCACTGAGTCGGGGGTACTTAACCTGAACTGCTTTTTTTGCAACCTTGCATAGAAGGGTGGAGTCCTAAAAGGTTTTAAAGATTTTGTGAGATGCAAAACTTGGTGACTACAGTGCACCCAAGGGGAAGGGTTGTCTCCAGAAGCTTTTGCACAGGCTGTCTGTTTTCCGTATTACGAATGGAGTAGATCTAGATTTGGGAGTTCACTGTAGAGCTGGAGAAAAACTTTCTTCACTTAACTAGTTTGATTTAACACACTATTTATTTTTAATTGCTTTTCTTTAATTGGGTGAGTTAATGGCTAAAATTATAATACAAAGGTTGCTGAAACTTAACAGGTGGTAGTTACAAATTTGTTCCTCCCTATTCCATCCAGTGTCTGTGGTTTTTTGTGGTGAACTAGGTATGGATAATGCGAGAGAGCTTCTGAAGATAAAGCTAGGTGGAGTTTTAGATACTGTAAGAATGACAACATTCCTACCTCTGTACTTTGTTGCCTTGCTCTCTTTTCTCTTTTACAAGCTCATTTAGGAGTGGATGGGATACTATAGTAGCTGTTATGGCACCACTTCTTCCTTTCCAATAAAATGGTGTCATGAAGTAAGATCCTTAAAGACAAATCATTTGATGGTTCCCAAATACGTTCATTAAGACTGTTAGAATATAACCTGACCATGTTTCTATTTCTTTGTTAGACTCTTGACTCTTCAATTTCAAGATAATGAAGTTTTGGCCCAGTTGCCAATGTGCTTGATATGTGATAACACTTTTAAAGTAAATATTTTACAGGTGTCTATTTAATTATTTTTTAAGATGAGTATTCTGTAAGTGTTCTGTTTATGTTTGCAGCAGATAAGAATTGAAATTCAAGTTAACTGTGACGCTATGTTTGATAGAAACTACAATGCTTAAGATACGTGAATAATAAACTTTAATTTCAGTAAAAAAAAGATTAAGATAGACTAAACAAAACATTACAGTTTTGTCACACAATTAAACAGTTAACATACACTTTTAAAGCATTGACTGGAATCAATTTAGTATAAGCTGCATAAAAGAAACTGAATTTTCATATTTTCTAACTAATCAGCATTGTGTAATCTGATAAATTTATTTTTGTCTTTTAATGATACTCCCCTCCCCACTTCTGTTTTTACTTTGGGAAGCATTTCCCTTCCTGCTTCGTACTTGTCATCTACAAAACATTTACTTCAGCATTGTACCCTGTGTCACAAACATTGAGAGGAGAGAGTATTTTGCTTTGAGTTTAGCCTAGGAAAATTGTTTCAGGAAGAGAAACAGTAGTTCAAGGTGTATAAACTGCATGCTGTCAAATATTTAGAATGTATGGAAATAACTGTGTTTCAATGGTAACAAGTAAATGAAAGAGATTTTTTGGGAAAAAATCTTCCAAAAAGAATGTAATTTCCCTGTCCTTTTTCTATTTCCCACAATATATTCCATATGCTATTTCACTTTTTATATACAGTCACTTAAAACAACTTCTGCTTGGAGAAATTTCAGAGAAAGGATTGTTTTCCCATGTTTCTTCAGGCATGCTTTCCCAAAATACTTTTGAACTACTTTATTTCATTAACTGAGGTTTTGAAAAGATCTGTAGTTTTTCCAGACTTCCCCCTTCAATTACTATTTTTACAAGTAAACCCCCATGTTCATCAGGACTCTGTTGCTGGTTTTCTTTGCAGACAGAGGCCCCTCCTCCTCCTTCAGGCGTGACCTAGGTTTCCCGCAGCAGAGTCTCAGACATTGGATTTATAAAAATAACTGGTTTAATAGAGTGTTACAATCAGGTCAGCTAAGGTTGGGTGCCTTCAAAGGGGGACCCAGAACAAAGAAAACCCCAGGCAATTATACACTTATGACTTATGCCCCCACTTCTTCCACACTCTTGCCATGCCTTGTTCTAATGGTGATTTTTGGTTTGTTGTCTTCTAACACTTTACTGGATTCTTTCTCCATGTCCACCACACAGGCAGGCCATTGATTTCTTACCTTGTTTAGTTACCGCTTCTACTGACAACTGTAGCCTTCTTATTTTCTGGTTTTTTCTGCAGCACCTGCTCACTGGCAGAGCATGGAAAACTAAAAAAAGCACTAGTCTTAAGATAATAAACATTGTCTAGCAACAACCAAAACATCACTATGTTATCAATATTCTTTTCTTACTAAAGCTAAAACACAGTACTGTACCAGTTCCTAGGAAAATGGCTAAGCAAATTATTTATTCCAGCTGAAAGCATATCTAGGTCTAAGTTCACAGCTTTTGGCCTAAGGCTTCAGCAAATGCAGCTACTGATGCTGAGCAAGCAACACACTGAGTCACAAAACTTTGTAACTCCATGTAGCTCATTGTACTTAGGACTTGTTTATGCTGAATAACTAGCATCTCTCAATAACTAGTTGCTTGTTAAAATATATATATATACAGTTTCAGGAAGATTGTGGAGTCATGGAATGGATTGGAGGGAACCTTAAAGAGATCTGGTCCCAACCCCACTACCACTACACCAGTAGGCCAGGTGGCTCAAAGCCCCATGCAGCCTGTCCCCTTCCAGGGATGGGGTAGTCCACAACATCTCTGGACAACCTGTTCCAGTGCCTCACCACCCTCACAGTGAAGGACTCTGTACATACCAAGATTGATTTCTCTGCTGTGTACACTGTATATCATACCTTCCGATAATGATGTTTCTTTCATCTTCTGTCAAGTACTAAATTAGAGATTTCTCAAGCAAAAACTTTGTGGAGATGGCATGCTGGTAGTATTCATTAGAAATGATAAAGCCCCTCTTGTATTTTAGTTTCTCAAACACTTTACATATGCACCAAAACCACCTAACATACCATAAATGTAAGGTTCAGCACTTTAAAAATGTGCTGAACAGCTATACTGACACTAAGATGAAGTATGGGAAGTCATGCTTTATAAGAAACACGTGAGACATCTGTCTGGTAGTAAAAATGTTAGGGTAAAGTTTGTCTTTTGACAAGCTCTTCTGAAACATTAACTTTATTAGTTTTTTTAACAACATAAAATGATTCAGTTATTTTTTTAGAAACCTAACTGATAAAACGTTATCTCTCAGAGTTCAATTTTTTTTTTCTTTTTTTGATCTTTTTTTGTTTAGTTCTCTTGCATTTTGACCTGGGCAGTTTCTATAACACTATTCCTGCAGTGAAATGTTTATGCCGAGTTTGATGTTAGTAGGAGGGGAAAAAGCAAAGATTGTGTAAATATTCATGAATCAGCTACATGTATCTGCTGTAAAGGCCTTAGAACCACAATGCTGGAGTAATTTTATTTTCTATATAACTTTCTGTGAGTATTGTGTCGGTAAATGCAATGCGGTGTTGTCACCCTTAGGTGGCGGCATTGACTTTGCAGTGGTGACAGGCGCTCCCGGCTCGTGCTGTGGGGCATTGCCAATGCACAGTAGATAATTTCTGAATATTGTGCTGGTTCCACAGACCCTGTGTTCCCTTCAGCTGCCGGAATTGCTGTCAGAGTAATTCTTAAATGTCTCAATAAGGTCAGCTTATGGTGGTTTCACCACCATAATGGTGGTTTCACCACCTTCTGCTTCTTTTCTATTTTTTCTTTTTAGACAGGTACTGCCTTTCGATGTTATGAGTTTACTTGACGTGTACAGTGTGTGTGTACACATTTAAAAGCAACCAACAGCTGGAGTTGTCATCTGTATTGTTGCGTTAATTGTACTTTTTGACTCTTGTTATGTTGCATGTGGCTGTACTAGGCTGTACATTAGGCTGTACCTAATCTACTTTTTAAAAAACTTTCAGTTTTGATATTGATATAAAATTAGGTATTATACCACTTAAAGCACTTCTTTGGACTGTAATTTGTTACCATTTTTAATGAACATTCTATGTATAAAAATGTGTAGTACATATACTGTAAAATAATGTAATGACAAAGAAGTGAGGGATGGAATGAAATAGTGGAAAAGTGGCTGATACCGAACTTTTTTCTGCTTTTTGGTCAGCATTATAAGATGATTATTCATTTGATACTTGCAGATGATGTGTTTTGCATATAATATTAGTAAAAGGTTAAATACATTTATTTATACATTCAAGTGACATCTTTTTATGCCTGTGCATTAGTGGCTGGCATGTCAGTGAACTTACACATCAAACTTAGAAAGAAATGTAACAAATAATGTTCTCAGTGTTGAAGATCCTGGTTCTGAAAGTCCAAATGGATCGAGGTAATGCAAAAATTCTAAATGCAATATATAAGCAAAATTCAGCAAGTTGTGTATTTTAAATTTTGAATTAGAATGTAGGCACTTCAGCTTTTTTAGTTTCTTTTATGGGTTGTTTTTTGTCTGCTCTTGAATAAGTTATTTGAGCTTTTAATTAAAAACTTGATGATCAGGAATTGGTAGCTGTATATGGAGCCTTATCAACTGTTTGAAATATCCATATTTAGTTGTCGTTTGGGATCACTGGTCTAAATATTATTACAGTACTTTAGTCACAAACTGAATTTCATGATACTAGAGTGAAAAATCTTTCCACTAAAATATATGCTGCTAGATATTAAACTTACCTAAATGGAGCTGAAATTTCTGAAGTTTGTTTGTTTCCTTGTTCGGGTTTTTGTTTGTTTATTTGTTTTAGTCTGGTGGTATCTTGTGTCAAAGAGACCACTGGCAAGCTCCAAATGAATCACTTGTAGGTCCTTCATCTGTTAAGTTGGTATCTTGACCCATGTTGTACTTTGTAAGACTCTTCAGCCAAGGATAAGCAATAAATCAAAACTGATAATATGTCTCCCAGTGAGCTGTGATGCTTACTGAAAGACATCATAAGTATGATGCTGTGAAGCAAATCCCTTAAAACTGTCAGTATCATTATTTTAAAATAGTGGTAATTTGCTTCAATCAAAGATAATACAAATACATTTTTATTTGTATACGACAGAGACAAGATTATGTAAAAGTAACGAATGACAGACAGGCATCTTTGTTTATATAATTTCTTTCCAGCAAATTCCGGTTGAACTTTTTTATCTTTATGAAGCTAGAAAAATGAACCTGTCAAATTTCTGAAGCTGTGTGAAAACACTTTTGTTTCCCAAAGAACTTCACCGTAACTTACATAGGTTGCAGTTTTCAGTATGAAAAATCAAACCACTAAGGTACAAGTTCTACAAATGTCTAAATTCCCTCTTCTCATCTTTCTATAGTGACCGGTATCTGGGAGCACATAAATAGAGATACATTCTCTTGTGGGTATCTGTAAGTGCCTTTCCGGGTAGCTGTGTTCTCCAAAATGCTACATTGTTGGTAGGCAATGTCACAGGCAAATTAAATGGGCACGGAGACCAAACTGCTGTAACCATCCAAAATACCATCTTTTTTGAGTCAAGGTTAAATTCTTACGAGTTTTAAACTGCAATATCAGTGCCCCAGGTGGATAAATTTTTGCATTTATACTTGGATTTACACTTAAATTGCAAATTTATCATCCATACACACTTTATGCACTTTCATCCTAGGAATTACAGCATTATTTATTTTAGAATTTGCTATGGCCTTTCAACTGTCGTTGGTTTTTTTTATCCAGAATGATAATGTTTAAAAAACTGTGTTTGTCTGAATTTCAGACATAAGGACTGTTGTAATTATTGTATCAAATTTTGGGCATCCTATTCTGCTTTTGTATGTGTATGTTATGTATGTATGTAAGCTATGTGTAGCTTCACCCCAGTATTTTTCAGAGTCCTTAGCTTAGTGTTCCTCCTTTTCCTTCCTTTGTATAGTCTTTAAAAAAAAATATTTCTATTTTTTAGTAATAACTACTAGCAAGTTCTGTTGTATCTGAGGCTTTACCTAAAAATTGTGTTTCTGGGGTGATCCTCAGACACCAACTTGTGGTTGTCTTCTTTTGGTCTTCTTGTTCCATTGCATCCAAATGTGGTTTGTTTGAAGTTTTTGGGGTTTTTTTGGTGTGTCTCTCTCTGGGGATTGTATATTATTCTGACATTATGCAGTAAAATTACAGTTTTCTAAAACTGCAAAATTATTTTTAAACCTTTCAAGTTTTAATGGGGTTTATAGATATATATCTCTGTGTTTTCTCCCAAGAGAACAGATGGACTTTATAAAAGTTAAGATAAACAATTGACAGGTTGCGTTTATACACAGGGCTCTTGTTAAGGGCAGGATTGCTACCACAGGCCTCTGCACTCTTCATCTGCATGATGCTCTTTTATTGTATTTCCATGCCTGTTCATGTTGAGAGTTTTTAAAAGATAATTTTATAAAAGCTCTATAATAATAATAATAATATTAATCTAAAAGATAATTTTTTAGAAGTTCTATAGTTTTCTTTAAAATAGTCTTTAAGTTTTAAAACTTTTTTTGATTTGCTATTTAAAATACGTGAAAAGGAAAGCTGTTGGTCTCACCGAAGTTATTGGATTGTTTTGCTGGGTGGGGAGAGTGTTTGCTGTTAATCTTGTGCAGCCTCTTGAAAATACAGAGGATTACTCAGCTATGTAGAGAATAACTGTTTTATAACATGAGTGAGAGATTTATGATTGTATTCTTGAAATTGGATGATTTCAACAACTACAAAAGGCTGTTTAAATATATTTGTTATGTCATAAATATGGGAATTTCTATAATGAAGCAGTGGTGGATAATTTCTGTGGTTTTAGGCATTTCTGAAAATACCTTAATGGTGCACACTTCAAAAGTTTGTACTTTACGGGTTTCAGAACACCTTTATGTAATACTGTTTTCCTTAACTTTTAGTACTGTCGGTTGCATCTCAGAATACCTTAGAAAATTTATTCTTCCTGTAGAGCTCATTCTTGAGCTGATGTCCTGGAGTTTTTAAGTGTCTCTTAGCATTGTAGAGTCTGGAAAGCAGTGTACTGTTCCTGTTGCTCATGGACTACAATTTCTCCAGGTTTTGAAGTATTTGCAACAAAGTTTCAGTAAGTTTTGGACTGCTTTTAATGAGATAGAAATAGTGTGGGTGTTTGCAGTATGTACATCTTGTAGATGTTCTGTACTTTTTTGCTTTTTTTTTTTTAGTTTCACTTGGGAAAGGTGTTGCAAATAAACTATTATGGAGGGTTTGCTACAGCTGACTTTTTGTTTTCTCGATCGTGATACTAGTCCTCCGTGAAATGATGTGAAACTGTGATGCCTGTAGAGATAAGGGGTTGACGTTATATTTTTTTGCTGGGAGAAAAGCTATATGGACAGTGAATTTTAAACTTGAATGGCACTACTTTCTTACTAATGCTGTTATACAAATGGAAAATTAGGAGCGCAATCATCCTTTGGAGGAAGTAAATTTTTTTTACCTTTTTTTTTTTTTTGGCGGGGGGCGGTCAACAAAATTCTTGTGATTTTATCTGCTAGGACCGTCACGTCCTGTAAAGGCCACTACCTGTCTCTTCTATATGCTTCATTCTGTGGTGGGTGAAGTTATCTGGAAATTCAAAACTTCTTTGAAGGTAATTCCAGCCATTTCAGATACTGTGGCAGTGGCCTAGTTGTTGTTTTCATGAAGGTGTCAGTTTGGCTGCATGACAACATATATTCAGGTAGATCATTTTTTTCCTCTCCTCTAAAGCACTCTGTCCGGAGACTTAAAAGTATTGTAGAAACAGGAGATATAATGGATTTTCATGGTGAGATACTGCTGGTTTAGTTCCTTGGCTTGTGCTTTTATGTGGCAGTAGTGATTCTTGGACTGTAGAAACAGGTCTAATATATCTGTGAACCGACACCTTCCCAATGTAAAACTTGGGTGAGGTAATGCAAAAAGCTGCCATGCCAAGTTCTTTATTGCTAACTTTGGCTTTGCTAGTAATTTCCTCTAATCTTAGGAAGATGATGATAGTACAGTTTGTACATTAAAGTAGGCACAAGTAGAATACTGAAACAAATATTTTAAGCTCCTGCTCTCAAACTACAATTATATATAAGGAAAATTTCAAGTATATTTTAATTAAGAGCGAAATCCAGATGCCTATTTTGACTGCTTTTTGTCAATTTTAAGCTATTTTCTTAGTAATGCATAGAAATGTGGTGTCATGGGACACTTAATTTAATGATTTGTAATGTGTAGATATTTTTGTGTGTGCAGAACAATGTCTATATGCCATTTAGCAATAGATTTTAAGTTTGAAGATGGACAAGGTGATAGAAGGTGATTAAAAATACTAAATGTACATTACAAATGGTTGAAAACCTAGTGGTTTTGGTGGTATAAGCACTTTTGATCTGAAGAGTATCTCTCTGCAGTTGGTTTGCATTTAGATGCTACTAGCTGTGCAGAAATTTTGTAGTGCAATATGTATATAAATGCCCCACCGTTTTTAGCATGCTATTTGAAGAAAAAGAATTCAAATATTTCATGCTATAATATTATTTGGCTTGTATTTTCAAATAATATTTGCAAGTAAAAATGTAATATTTTTGTCCAGCAGTTCAAAAAAATTAATACATTCTTCTTGAATCAAACATGATTTATATCTTTCTGTGTCTGGTCTTTTTAGGAAATGCTGCTGTGAAAGAAGATATATTTCAATGCATAATAAAAGACAACAGGCAGATCAAATATTCAGATACCTTGGCTTAAGAATGTGTGCCTCAAATAAATTGTTCTTTTAATCTGGCAATTCTGTTAAAGATGTCATTCTTTATGTATCAAATCTGCCATGCATGAATTGGTGCGCTATGCCTGTGTTTACTAGGACACGCAACTTCTGCAGTAGTTAGTCTCCATCACAGGAGACTGAATCCCTCTTTCATCTGTTTAATTTTCCAGGCATGCTTGTTTCTGACAGATTTGGCTATCCTAAAAGTAGTGTTCAATTTCTCAAATTAGTGTTATTTTTTCAGGTAACACTGCAAATTATTTTCTTTGCTTAACGTAGTAGGTGGAATTATTACTGTTTTTGCTGGTTAACCTGTTTGTAATTGTATTCAGAAGACATATGATTATGGTTTTCTTGATTTTTTTCTGACTCCTTTTGTTGTCTTGCAGAAAAGATAGGCTCCTGAATGTAAGGAGCAATTACTAATGTTGTACACCACAAAATCAACATTTTTGTAAAAGCAGCTGTTGATTCTGAAAACAAATATTATTGAAGAACTACCAATTAATTTCATATTGCTGTCACTGCAGTTTGTAGTACCTTCATAAATGTAGCATAACAATTTCCATTTTAAGACCTCACATTTTCAGTTGCATATAGCTTTCCTTTGCTTTTTACTTTAGACAGAAATTCTCCTTCTAGCTAGGGCGTATGTGAGTGTGTCAATCTTCTGTTTAGAGAAGTTCTCATTTTTCACAAAAAGTAAGAAATATCTGCTTATGAGTCCTTAAAATTCGGGCTTTTTTCTGCACCAGTTAGCCGGGGGAAACCACAGCAGTATGACAGATGTGCTTTTGCTACTTTTGCTGTCCTTTGAAAAATACAGCTTGCCTATGTTCAAACCAAGGTTTGAAGAGAGGCGTTATTATTTTCTGCATATACATATCATCTATGCGAAAGATAATTCATTTTGAGATTAATCACTTAGGTGTACATAGAGCAATGTGACGTGACTTGGCATGGGATGAACATTTTCTGTTCAGGATATGGAAAGGCTTGGTAAGGCTACCTGGTACTTCTTTCACTACATGCTATGGTCTGCTGTAAGTGTAGGCTCAAATAAAAGCAGGCAATGGTGGTTTTGTGTTGTTTTGTCTTGGTTTACTTTTGCTCATCTATGCTTTGTTCCTTGGCAGTTTTATGAGAGGAACATGGAAGAATAAGGAAAGCGGGTAGCTCTTGACTCACTTTGGTCTTTTCTGAGAGGCTTTCCATCCCTGTAGTAAAAATCAGTGGATGGCACTGATTTTCTGGGCAGCTTTAACTAATATGCCTAGGTTTTGTCTTGGAAAAACAAAAATAAAGTTCCTTGGTGATGGGTTTTGGATGGGGTTTTTTGCTTGTTTGCTTTTGAGATTTGGGGGTGTTTATGATCATTTGGATAATATGGGTTGGGGATTAAAGAAAGTGAGAATTTTGGAAAAGTTTTGCTAGTAAAATCTGCAAGATGATTAAACAAACTCGCTTTCCCAGAAGTCATATATTCTGTGATACTGAAAAGAGACTTTGTAACAGGTGCTGTAAGCTTCACTCCTACTTTTTCCATGGTTCTCCCCTAAAGTTGATTCTAGGCCTAATCAAAGGATAGATCTTACAAGTGACGCTGCTCTCCAAATACATCCAGTCTTGTAGCCTATTTTGGCTTTTTTCTGCTTGAAAAGAGTGGGGATTGGCAGTCAGATTTCCCCCAAACTCATGTTTGTTTGTTCAGTTTTCTTTCCCATTTCTGGGACATATTTAAGTCATTGGTGTTATTAGTATTATTTCTGAGAGTGAATGTAAGCCATTTTTATCACAGAGAATTGCTGATTTGTGCTCCACATGATCTTGTCTTTAAAATAAAAAATTACCAAAGTAATAGATGAGTGTGAAATAAAAGGAATAGATTATGAGCATTAGACTAACTTGGGAAAAGTAATTCTTGAACATGTTCCCTGGTGTATAGGTTCCTCAAAATGAAAGGAGGAGGGGAAAATCACATCTTAAAACATTGAGTCTGTGGATAGGAATTATGAAAAATGATTTTGGATTCATCTTTAGAAATGAAATCTCATACAGCTGTATAACACAAAAAGAAAAATTAATTCATTGCTGAGCTGGAATGCTTTTGCCATAGGTAGATTTTGGCCGTATAGATTGCAGGTCTAAATTCACATGGATATTTTCATGTTTTATTCTATGCTACCATTTTGTAAACATTTACCCATGGATTTCAGTGATAGAAAACTGTCTTTAAAAAAGACAAATGTGTTTAGCAGAGTAAAGACCAAGAAATGACTACCAGACAGGCTATCACTCAGTGATGGTGCACAGTTTAGACATTTATGAACTTATCACTGAATTTACATGTATTCCAGTGCCTTGATGAAATCCAGTCTATTATATTAACACTGTGATTTTTATCAGCTAAACCAAAAGTCTTTATCAGTCTATTTCTAAACTATTTCTGTGTGAATTTATGAGCCTAGATCAGTACTTTGACTATTTAGAGGCAAATTATACAGGTGGAGGAGTTTTAAATTACTCACTATGCAGTAGCTGATGTTTGTACAGCTCTTGAATTACTGTTGTGATTAAAGGTATTTTGGTATGCCATATGCATTTTGTTGTTTGTTTTCCTCCTAAACACGAACTTATGTAAATCATTTAAATATCAATTTATAAAGTGTTTCCATTTAAAGTTAGTTGGGGTAAATTATATGCATCTGCAGAGGGTGAACAATTCTACTATATCAATTAATTTTTTTTAAAGGCACAACACACAACATTATTTGTGAGTTGCACAACTTGTTGCCAATGTGTAATGGATTCCCATGGATAGAGGCTGACAGTTCAGCCTCAATATTCTATTCCTTTTATTAAGAATGTGTTTTTTCTGACCACTGTGGACTGCTTCAGGGAATGGTGTAGTGTGAGGGCAGGAAAGGTGTAATTTTCCTCTACTTAATTATTGTATATTAAAGGGGAACTGCTTATTTGTTGCTGTAATCAAATTTGGTCTGTGGAATGGTTTTAGAGTCTCTTATTTCTTTGAAAACTCTCCCTGCTCTCCAGTCAAGAAAAGAAAAACAGTATTCCAAAGCTTCAGATAAAAGAAAAAATCGCACTCTTCTGTTGATTAAGAATATTGGTTTAACAGTAGCAGCATTAAATGCTGACCTTGATTAAAAATAAAAAGAAAAGCTATTATATGAAAGATGGTATTTTTTTGATTCCTCATAAAACTATATTTTTGTATACCTATGTTTTTTCTTTACCATTTCTCCTCTGAAATCTAAATGATTTTCCAAAGGTTTTATCCTTGTTATTGAGTCTAGTCTAGTTGTTATACGAATAGCATGTCATTTAGTAGCTGACTCATTTTTTCTATATAGTGCAAATGGTATTGAAAATGTTTACTGAAAGTTATTATTTGTCTCACAAAGATTTTAGATTTTTTATCTTCTTATTTTCTCTTGCAAACTGTTTGAAGGAGGCAAAGGGCTTCTGTCTTTGCAAAGTATAATTCCTTTTCAAATTCAGGTAGTAGATTACAATTATGATGCAACCCCATAATTTTTACCTTTTTGTTATTCAGTGTTAATGCAATCCTTTTAAGTTGACTGAAGTGATTTTTTTTTCCCCTGAAGCATTCCTTCTGTTGAGCAGTTTTGTCTTTGCCTTATGTACTTTCACAGTTTATTTTCAGTTTTCACTTACTGACACCAAGGTTGTTCAAGGTCAGTTTGTTTAGCTTTATCTGTCTGATACCATTAACGCTGGCATCCCCACCCAGTAAAAATAAACAAGGTTTCAAAACGATTGTTGTTCTGTATCAGAATGGGTGTTATTACTTCCATTAACAGTGAAGAGAAATTATCAGCAGCAGTCCCTGAGTTAGGGGGGGTATCACCCTAAGCTGATAGTAGGATCTGCTCTGTGCAAAGCAGTTATTCAGTAGAGTGTATGTATTCAGCAGGAAGGTATGTGTGTGGAGGGTGTTGGGTTGTAGGTTTTTTCCTTTCCCCTTCATATCCTCATACAGAGAAGTGTGTCGCTGCTCCTTGGAGTTGGTTATATTTTCCATCGAAGTTATAATTTCAATGAATTTTTAATCTGTTTCTGGAAAAGTGTCTAGCTCTAAATGCCTGCTGTCTTTCTAATTATTACTTTAATTGTCTTTCAGGGTTGCTAAATTTAAGATTTTTTCTTTTTTCCATTGTCTGAGGTTTGTTTCTTTAATTCCAGAACAGTTTAAGTATTAGTCATCCAGGCTTTATTTAAAGCTTCATATAGGTTGCCATAAGCAAAGATATCTCATCAGTTTGAATCATGTGCATTTTGTTATATTCTGTTCAGATAAGCCTAGAAATATTTAAGAGACTTTGTTTTCTTTTCCTCAGGTATTTCCAATGTTTTTGTCATCCTTATGATTTTCTTCTTAATTCTGTAGCTTTGTATTTCAATTCAAATCAGAGAGCAATCTGTTCCAGTTTAATTCTCACACAAGTTTGTGTACTTGTCCTCCCTGTATTATTTTGTTTTGAAGATCTGTTTTTTTACCCATTATATTCATCTAGTAACCCATTTTTAGGTTAAATGAAAACCCATTTGCAACAAAGATGATGTAGGTATAGACACTGACATATAGGACTAAATTGTCAGACAAAATGGGATTGTTTTATTTGAAAAAGCTGAATTTTATTGAGAAACCATGATTATATTAAAAACTATGAAAAGTATGCAGCTTCTTCACATACACTGAAGTGTTCCTTAAAGAGAAATTGCAGTGCCTTGGTGTTCCCAATTAGTGCCTTCCACAAATTCTGACAAATCCATCTGTTGTTGTGACTTCCTGTAACTGTTAGGATTTTTGTGTGACCTTGCAAGGATGGACTTGAGTAAATCTTTTTGGTGCTAATATAGTGGCCTGGACTTTCTTGATGGAAAAGGGCTGAAAATGAGAGACCTCATTTTCTTTATATTCTTTCTCTTCATTTCAGGATTATTTTAGGATGCATTTGGGGATGTCAGCAAGGTATGATGCTCTATTGCTGAGCATAATTATCTTGCCAGGAGACGTTCAGCTGGCCTCAAAAGGGGCCACTTAGCTTCTGGAGTTTAAGTGTTACTTTTGAGAGGCAATAGTTGGAAAAATTAGGTGAATTTTCAATAGAACTTAGTTAAAAATTAGTAGTGACTGGAGGTACTGATTTCTGAATTGTGTGTTAATTAGACCTGCAGCTCTTTAGAATATCTGATTTCAGTTTTGGAAGTTAAACAAGTTTGTTAACTTGTTAAGTTAAGAGTTAAGAGTTAAAGAGTTAAGTTTGTGAGTTCCTATACTCACGCTTGCATCTTCAAAAAGTTATTTTGAAATGCTTTTAATATGCTCCAAATACTTTCAATATGCTCAGTTCATATTAATTTTGAGGAATGATCATGCAACACTCTGTGGAAGTCAGGAACCTCTTATTTAGGATATTAAATACGTAATATTTAATATTAGGCTCTGACCCATGTCATGCAAATCTGTGCTTATAGAGGAGTAGAAAAGTTAAGATTGTATCCTTTGTGCTATGAGTTTCACTTCTTTAATTGGACTTCCAGACCAAAAAAAATTGTATATCTTTCAAATACATACTACACTGAAATTTTAACAACAGCAGATTTAATTAGAAAACTAAACTAAAATTTAGGTTGTTATTGTGTAGTATGTGAAAACGTGTTGTTTTTTTTTTTTTGTATATTCTCCAAGTAATATGATCTGATTTAAAGTCCTCCTCTACTTTTCTTTACCTGCTGTTAAAACACCCAGTTGCAAGGAAAAAGTGGATATAAAGAACTTGCCCATTTAACTCTCAAACACTTTTTGTTAATAAAATGAAATCATAGCCTGCTTCTCTCACCTTCTCTGCCCTTCCTGTGGTATGAACCAGCTGGTCTTTTGTGACCTCCTCCAACATCAGTTGGAAAACTTTTATAATAATAGCTGGGGGAAAAATCTGCGTCGCAGTTTAACTAGAGGACATTCGCTGGCATTTCTTTTACAGGGAAAGAGGATTTAAACAAACTTTCCATAACATTTGTTGGTTGTGTATTTCATAGTAACCACCATGAAGTTCACTGCATTTAGAGAGACGATGAAGCTGAGATGAAAAGATATAAATTCATGAAGGCTCAGCTTCACAGCTGGCGTATAATCCTTTCTGTTGTCACTGGTGCCCTGGCCCCAGTACCCAGCAGAACAAAGGGAGCTGAATTGGAAATGGTGGGAGCTGGGGAGCCTCTCGCTGGCAGCACAACTCATGGCCATAGGCCTTGTCAGGGCGCAGTGTGATACCCTTTATTCTGGGTGACAGATGCGAGGTGGGTTCTGTGAGGGGGAAGTCATTACTAGTGTGAGGGCAGTGTCAGATCAAAAGTAACCAGTGATCAAACAAGGTAGAGGGCTGCGGAAAACAGGCTTTCTGTCTGGCCTCAGCACCTGCCAGATCACTGAGGGGAATAGGCCTTGTGTGTCAGGTTGTGCTGATTCCCTTTGATGTACAGTGAATGAGCGAAGATGGAAACTGAAGGGGAGAGGGAAGAGTTTTATTTCCCATTTCTTCAGGGCAATTGAAGGTGCTTTCTTATGTAATGCTGGCATGGACTTCACAGCTGAAAAAAATCTCCAAAAGACCCCCGTAGAAAGGAAAATGTTCAGAGCTTGGGTTTTCTATTTCTAGCCCAGTTTCACTGATGAATTCTTCAGTGGTGCTGCATTTTGATGACCGAGGATATAATCTGAAATTTATATTAGATCACATTAATATTCAAATATTAATTAATACATATTAATAAATAATACAATATTAACATTAAAATATTTGAAATATTTATATTATATTATACTATACTTCTTTTAACAGAGAGATGTAGAAGCACATGCTGCAAGTACATACAATGTTTTTTCTGTGGAGGATTTTACTCTAACTCAGAATATATAAAGTCTAGCTAACTATAAAGTAACAACAAGTGATTACCTGTAAACATTTCAAGCGTGATAATAAGCCGTACTTGGTGTTCCACTTCTGAAATACTTACAAATATATATGCACACTTGCAAAACCTAAGTACTTTGTAGCTGTGATTTTTTTTTTTGTGGTGTTCCATGACATAATTCTGTATATTAATATATTTTATTAAGCAAACTTCCTTAGCTGTGATTTTTTTTTTGGTGGTGTTCCATGACATAATTCTGTATATTAATATATTTTATTAAGCAAACTTCCTTGTCCTTAAGATAATTTCCTCATTTCTGCACCTTTTAAATTCTGTTAAGTATATTTTATAATTCATTTTGTTATGGATAGCTTTCTTTATACAGCTATGTAGTAATAAAAATTTATTTTAATAGAAGGCATACTTGTCACATTTCAATTATAAATTTATTTTTCTGCACTCAAAATAAAGGAGTATCTGCATGCATCTTGTAGAGTGTATATTGAAAAAAATTGTAGTCAAATCAACTTCTAGAAATTGTTCTACAGTTTAACAATTGCATTGTCCTTTTTGCTGCTAACTATGATCTCGGTTTTCTGCGTATTTTAAAAAGGATTTCCAACGCGCCCCTCCCTTCCTCTCTCCTCTCTCCTCCCTCCTCTCTCCTCGCTCCTCTCTCCTC
>VZRO01002273.1:0-31216 GCA_013397915.1 Daphoenositta chrysoptera
AAAAAAAAAGGTTTATGGAGAAGTCTGGACCTGATGGAAACTGAGGAGATAAGAAATCAGCTTTGAGGTGATACCTGAATTTGCTGGTGTGGAGCAAAGTTCCTCTTGGTTCCTAGCTCTACCATAACACTAATGTACTGAGCACCACAAAGTGTAGCTAGCCTGTAACTCAGTTCTGCATAGGAGACAGCACTCAAAAGTCAATGCCTACCAAGACCCTGTACATGTGTGAAGTCAATATATGTCCATGGTGCACCACTGAACTCTCACTTACTGAAGCAGGTTCGATAAAATAGCTGAGGTTCATTCTCTAGAAAAGAGCACATCAGGACTGGAGGCAGGGACAAAAGTCCAAAACAGTCAATTCTGATAGACACAGAATTGGTGACTAGACTTTGTCAGTAAGGAATATCTCTCTGCCCATCCCAGTGCCTGTGAGCAGCAGACATCTCTCTCTTAATTTGTCATGGAGATTTCAGGTATCACTCCCCTGACTTCTGAAAGAATGGATTTCTTGAGCAGCAAACTCTTAGGGAAAGATCACGCTGAATACAGTTGCCAGAGAACCTGTCTGAAGGTACTACTATTCAGATATAACTGGTATGTTTAGAACACATTTCTTAACAGATTTGAGGAATGGGAAAATTATTTTAAAAGTACTAGTCCTAAAGTTCTGTGATAGCAAATATCTATGTAGCAGATGTATCAATAGAAGAATTAATGAAACCTAATTTCAGATGGGTTGGAGTTTTTTTTATCATTTATAGATTTTTCCTTGACAATAAAAGATCTTCATTAATATTTTTGAGGGAAAATTCATTATGTCTTTTATCTGTATGGATTCTCTGAGATCTTATATGGGATAAAGGAACATCCGGACTTCCCCTCGCTGGATTGCAATGGTGGAACCTCTGTCTTTTAGCAACTTGTCTGTTTTCATGGCACACAATATTTGTAAAGCCTCTACTTTTTTCTTGCGTTTCAATGAAAACCTTTTTGTTGGGCAAAAGATGAGCATATATTTGCTGACATGCAACATGGGAACATCTTCATGTCCTCAACAAAGCAGGCTAAAAACAATGTGCTTCAAAGATGCATTTCAGAGCACTAACAAGAGTTGCCTCAAAACAATGCAGTGTCAGAGAATATTCTTTCTAGACTTAAACTAAGTAAAGTAAAGGTAGAAGTAATGGACACTGAATATGGAGGTATTTGTCTAATTTAAATTTATAAGTATTGGCTGATATGTTTACTGAGGGTCTCTCGGTACAGATTGGTTCCAAACTCATTGCCATTGCCAAAAATATATCTGGTGTTCTTTCCACTTATGAACTTACACTTTTTTATACACATATTTTATCTGACATCTGAATTAACACCTAAGACAGTGTTTGTAGAAGCAGACACATTTGATAACATGATGAAGCACAGCAAAATATAGAGCTAAATGCTGTATATTCCAAAGGAGTTTAATAATGCCATAAGATCGCGGATAAAACACAAAAACTCACATAATAGTACTTCTCCATGAAGAGCAAAGATGACAGGCAGGGTAGAGAATATAAGCCACATAATGGGGACAGTTTTAGTTCTATCCAGTAAATCCAAGCTTGGCAATGATTGCTGAAGTTATGATCCAAGATACGACCCCAAGGAAAGTGATTAAAGCTGTTAGCAGAGTGTGGCCAGTGCAGCAAATGTTACCAATTCAGAGCAGAGATTTTGCTGCTGAAGGAATTTTCCTTTCAAGAACCAGATTAGTTATCCCAGATGTGTTAGAAAAAGCATTTTAAAGAGATTGCATGAAGGCCACTAGGAAATGCAAAATCAAAAAGAAAAATAAGATCTCCTTCACACTAATCTAGCATGAACAGTGATACAGAGGAATTTATAAAATGTTTCTTCCAGCCAGACACATCAAGAAAAACAACCCGCTATGAACAGCACAGGAAAGCTATTACTTGTGAAGTAAGCTAAACATGGAGTTTATTTTGACTAGGTACAGGCGATCTGTTCTATACTATTTTTCTAATGCTTAAAATAGGTTCCCTAGATGACTTTTACATTTAGAATATGATGGTACATTTAGTCTGGTTTGCCTCTTTGATTTTGTTGGTTTTGGGGATTCATTGTGGGGCTTTGGGTTTTTTGGTTTGTTTAGGGTTTGGTTGGGTTTTGGCGTTTTTTTACACCAGGAGATTTCATACTACAGTCACTTCCTTAAAGGTGCAAGATGGGAACCATTAACTCTGATGGGTCTTTTTTACTCAAAATGCTAATATGAAATATGAAGCCCAAAATATAGTAAATCCAACAAATGGCTCTACTTTTGAATTACAGAGCCATACTGGTTGGGTTTAATTTGAGTTGAAAGGGACCTCAGAACTTCCCCAGCTCAAAGCAGGGTCAGCTGTGAAGCTAGACCAGGTTGCTCATGCCCTGGAAAGAATATTCACATCTCAAAGAAGATCGGGAAATTCAGGTGGCTGCTAGAGTGATGGACCAAACATATCTGAACAGTATGAAGATTGGTCGACTGCTTATATTACCTGGTAAAAGAGAACATTAAAAAGTACAGTTTAAGTAGATTACAGCATATGAGTAAAGGGTCACACTCCCTAATTAAAAGGCTGGTTACAATATTAATTTCTTGGTTTTTTTAATGATTGTTAAAAATATGAGCATGAGACATAGAAAGCAGTTTTTAGAAGACAGTAGTTCTACCCAAGAGCTATAACTGCTATGAGACAGCATGTTTTGCATCCATAAAAACAAGTACATTCTGGTTATGTAATAAACCCATAGCTGCTCTTAAGAATGAAACTGAAAAGTACTATGTCTTTATAAAAAAATCAAACATTGAAAAAATTACAGTTATTTTTTTTCCCTTGTCATTTGCATCTGTTCCATGTCCTCTGTAAGGATTTGGGAACCAGTGATAATAAGTTAGTATACAATAATTAACAATGCAGTAGTGTCTAACAGATAACATTGTAGTAGCCTTTTCTTATAATACAACTTCAGTCCTGAGGTCAGTGTTTATAGTGGATTTGTAGAAGGATAGCAACTGGAAAATTTCCTATTGTACTCCTTGTATTAAGAAAAATAAATTGGTCAATTCTATGTTGCAGAAAGTAACAAACTACCAAACTTCCCAGTTTGGAACTAAATTTATTCACTTGTCATCTGATTAGTACATCTAAGGTATTCAGCTGCCTAACCTGCTTCCGGAATCTAAGTTATCATCTCTTCATGTTAACATACTGTGTGACATTGGCTTGCCAGCTCCCTCAGAGCTATCTGTGATGTGTGCATAACATTCATTGCAGTGTTTGAATGTGATCTCAATAAATCTGAGTTAAAAGCGACAAGAGGAGGAGAAAAATTTTTCTTTCTGGAGCATAAAAATACTGACGTGAAAGGTAATTAAAAGTTTTTATCATGCGTTTACTTTCAAGATGCTTAAACCAATGATTTTGTCTAGTTACCAGAATCAAAATATGTGGACTTCAGAGCCATGTATGACCATTCTGAATCACTGTAACTTATCTGTATGTCCTTATGTGACTTTTGCCATTATGGCAGAGAAATGCCTCTAGAATAATTCGTTGCTTAGTTAATTAAATATTTTATTTTAAAAAAATGTAGCAGAATGGCTAAATTGCAGTCATCATATTTACATGCACAAAGCTCAAATAGTCATCTACATAGCTGAAGATTATTTGCCTTTGTGAAAAGGCTTTATTTTAATAAACAAATGTTCTGTTTGCCTGAGATATTGGAAATTTTGCTGGCCTTCTACCTTATTTCCAGATCCACAAGAATCCACCATCTCTGGTTGGCACAATGTAGTACAATTTTCAATTAATTTGCTTTCCTGGATTAATCTGGTTTTATTTCTTTTAGCAAAAAAACATAAAAATTAATTTCTAACCACATATGTTAATTCAGATTTCTTGACATTTTTCAGCAGCTGAGGGCACTAATCCTGGTGTTTTACACAAACCACAACTCATTTGTATGATGCCTAGGTGAGTTCCAGCAGCTTTGACTGAATATATTTCAAAACTGAAATACAGGGGAAAGGAAGGGGAGGTCTTCAGCTTATTAAACTTTGCTACAGGGTTGACACAAGTGTTTAAAGAACAATGAGAGAGATGAACTTCAATGAGTAATGGTGGGTCGAACAAATTCCTGTATGTTCCTCATGTACATCACTTGCTGTTTTAAGGTGTTCTTCACAGAAGTTGAAAAACACTTTGAGATCTTCAGATGAAAGGTGCTACCTACAAAATGAAAAGTGGAAAAGTGAAGTTGTTACTAGTTTGTGTATTCCAAGCCCCTCTAGAACAGCTGCAAAATCCATAAACTGGAGCTTACATTAGAATCTTTGATCATAGGTAAATTCTTTATCTTTGAATTAGCGGATTAAAGAAACAAAAGATAAACAGAACCTTTCCGGTGCATTTCAGTCTTGTTTACTCCCTAATGCATTATGGATTACATAGTATGTTGTTCTTGATCCTCCAAGTTATTCATAATTAATGAATAATATAATAAAACCCATCACATTTCCAGGTTTAAGATAGTAAAGGGATTTATATACTCCAATAAGTTAAGGCACCATGTTATGTTCTAATTCCAGGTGCTTGAAAATTGAGATAAGCATAAACAAAAGTTTGTATTGTTTGAAGAGCACGGACTGGAATTACGTACATGAATTAGACTTCATGCAATACTTGCTCTTACCAAATAATTAAGACTTACCACATCTGCTCAGATGATGTCCCAGGCGTTTAATCTGTACTGCAGAACTACTACAGGACTGCTATTTCCGTTTTTTTATTGTTATAATGCCCTTTAGACTCATACTTTAGTTTCCCCCTCTGTAACAGAAATGGGAGAGGTTAAGTGTTTTACAACTCCAGTTGCTCTCTATAGTATCCTCTGCAGAGTACATTTATTCTCCCTGTCTTGTAAATACTGCTTATAAGAGAAACTTGTGTAAAAAAGGAAGACACAAAGTTCCTAGAGATATGCTCAGGATATAATAACAGTAAAATAATCACAGAACACAGACAAGACCCCTGGTGTGGAAAAATGGCTTTCAAATAAACCTTTATGCTGAGGATATTGCTACCATTCTTGGGTTTGTTTGTTTTAGTTCATTTGATTTTTTCAGACTGTTCTCTAAATTGGAGCTTTAGCTGCTCTTACAATCAGATTTAAATTGTTCTAGCCATCTCACTTTAATATTTTTCGTTTAGTAATTTAAATGTCATTTCTCAGGAACAAATATCCAGGACAAAAGGAAACTATTGCATACTTGAATGGTGTTTAAAGGCATGGAGATAAACAAAGTCTATTGTAATTATGCCAGGGGCATAATTTTGACTGTTCTTCTCTTCCTTCTATAATTAGTCTTGAAAGCAAATACTGTTACATTCAGCCACGAAATGAAGTGGAAGAGCTGAGTTTATTAGAGATTAATAAAGTCTCCATGAACATTCCTAAAAAGCTACTGAACCCTTAAGTATAGATTATAGGTCAGAACACATTGCCAGTACTTTCTCAGAGGGCAAGAAATTGAGTACACTATATCTATTAACTAAAATGAGAGTGAACAGAGGGCTGTCGAATGTTAATGGAAGATTTTAACAAATTAAACCACAGAAAAAGATGTGTAGTATTTTTATTACAACATTTAAATGTATTTTTAACAATCTTATAACTGTGATGCTTTATGAAAAAATCCACAACTCTCATTACTGAAATTCATTGCAGCAATATGTGCTTGTTTAAGTAGTATCGCTCATTTATAAAGACATTTAAATGTAATTTTCTGAAAAATTCTAAGCTTTATTACCAAACTATATTACCAAACTATATAAACCCCCTACATTTGAAATGGTGTCTTTCTTCCATCCAAGGAACTTCTAAAGAGAAGTGTCAGTTAGCAATGACTTCACTTTTCCTTTCATAAATGGTACACAGAATACAGAAAGTGGTAAAGCTATTGTGTAAGCTTTTCAGAATATGCATTACTGCAAGCCCTCATCACTGCATTGTAAAGAGCAATATCAAAGGAAAATGGATACCTGGGTGGGGAGAAGAGAATATACAACATGTTTCCTTCTTCATGAATGCTGGAAAGCACTCATCGATACACATAAAAACTTCATCCTCATTTATTTAATTAGTCTTTTTTTCCATAATAAATTTCCGCCTGTTGACACAGCTTATTTCCAGGCAACTGCTTGTAAGTTTTTAAAAGCTCACAAGGAAATTGACAAAAAATTATTGCTATCAAAAAAGCAGTCTTCAACCAAACCACTCTTACCTTGTATTAGACACAGTAAGGGAGGTGGTGGAGTCACCATCCCTGGAGGTGTTTGAGACTGGATGAGCGCCATGGTCTGGTTGACAAGGTGGTGTTAGGTCATAGACTGGACTCGATAATCTCAAAGGTCTTTTCCAGCCTGGTTGGTTCTGTGATTCTGTGATTAAGTGATATATATGTTGCAAATCTGACCCAAGGCAAGCCCCATGGACTTCCCATTCCCTTGCACTGTCATCTAAATTAACTATGTGTAGCAAATGATAATTAACTTGATTTGCCAACTCTGAAACTTTTTACATTGCAAAACAGAAGTCACAGTTTCTCAGAACAAAACAAAAAAAAAAACCAGCAAACTCACGAAAAAATAAAAACCCAAAGAAATCATAATAATTAGAATAAATATTGAAAAATTACCATTGTATTAAAGCATCTCACACTCCCTTCTACATGCATAATTCTGCACTTAATACATGCTTTAAAATATGGTTGTCATGAGAAATGCATTTGCATTATTTGATATATATGTATGAGCAGTATTATCTATCTGTGAGCTTTAAAAGTTGGTGCAAGTAAAATTTTGTGTGTTTCCTGATACTCATCTTCTCTTGTTTTGGTAAGATTAGAAATAATTGGCCTGTAGATAATGAACATACCCAGAAGACCTTCTTTTGAAAATGCGGTACATTTATTAGCCAGGTAGTTTCAAATCCAAAATAAAACATAACTGTAAAAAGTAGTGTCTAGAGTTCATTGCAGTTGCCCAAATATGTTTATATTTATGTGTAAGGTCAAAAATATGCCCTTAAATATATTGACCTGCATAAGTACACATCCAGAAATTCAGAAGACACACATGAATGTTTGTTAAAGCCCAAAACAGAAGTATGTGTAACCATTGCATAACCTCCACTGAATAGGGTAACAATACAACAGATGTTGGCTCAGTTGTAATTTGCATTTAGCGCTTGATAGATTGCTAGACTTTTCAGCATCTTCTTACATCTTTCTTATCTGAAACAGTGAAAGAGGTGAAGTAGAATATGTAATGCAGAAAAGTATACATATCTTCCCTGCAGTATAGGATGAATTCGTAAAATAAAATAGTAAAAAGTGTGACAGTTGAGTCTAGTCTGTTTTATCCAATTTTAATCTATATATGTGTGTGTGTGTGTGTGAACATGCATGCATATATATATATATAAATTACATATATATAAATAAAAAATTTCAGAAGAAAATGAAAATTCTCAGTTAAATAAATACACTAAGTAGTATTTTTTTTTCAATGAGTAGTCCATTTATATCAACAGAGTAACTCACTGGAGTTTGCATTGTATTTTTCTTTGAATAAAGATAAATGTACAGATGCATTTCTACAGGAGGTAAATAGGGGAATAATAAAGATTTTGAGTGGTCCCAGGTGCCTGATCATTTTTGGTTTCCAAAGGTAAATCTCTTTTTATATCACTATGTTTTCTGAAAGGTCTGTTTGTATTTTTTTGTACAAAGCGGAAACTTTCTGCCAAGAAACCATTGTCCTTATCTTCAGTCAGAGATATAGGTAACAATCTAATTTATTTCCTCATATCAAACTGGTATATCACTGAATAAATTGCATAGCTTGTAGACTGACTTGATAAAATAAACAAATGAGAGTCTTCGAATTTATATTACATTGAAGAATGAATTGTTTGAGGCAAGGTATGTAAAAAAACCCCAACACTAGAAAAGAATAAAAGACTGTTGAAAGGAGGAAAGTAACCATTTTTGAAACTTGGATGGAACTATTTAAAAGTATAAGAATGTAAAATATATATTCTGTCTATACAAGGATAATATAAATCGAATTCTGAAAAAAAAGAAAAGACGTCAGTTAGAATGATACTGGAAATCTGCAGAAAGTGGAATCTCTTACTGAATTAATAATAGAAAAAAAATTGTCCAAAATAACTCTAACTTCAATTTGAAATTAGCAAAGCTTCTCCTAAAAACATTCCTGTTTCCATTCCAACACGGAATGGAAAAATTGTTCATAAACAGTTAATCTTTGTGAAAAGATGAGTCCCTAAATGCTGTTGAGGTCAACTTCTCATGACCTTTCTGCCTTATAAAGGCTGAATGAATAAATTAAATTTCATAAAGACAACATTATCTTTTCTCATACAATGTTCTTGAATTTTCTGTTTACTTTTTTTCTATTTGTTTGTTTGTCCTGAAGTGCCAGTCCTTAATCATCTGTGGTTACATTTCATCTTTTTACTTCTGGTGGTGATTCTTGTAGTCATTTACTGAGATGCTGACACAGACAGAATTCAAAAACTCTTGTATGCTGAACTAATCCTGAGGATTTCACATGGGAGAAATTCGCATTTCAGTCGAGGTAGTTTGCAATACAAAACAAAAAAAAAAGGTAAAATAAAATGGGTCTATTCAAGGAATGCTTTTATGATTAGCTATTTATGAAATATTGTAAAGTAAATTGAAACACAGAGAATATATGTGTAACTGTGTATGTATATGTGTGGGTTATATATGCAAGATGTATTTTCATCCACACAGCATAGATTCATAGATGTGCTGTTACACTTCTTACATCTAGATTTTCCTGCCTTACAAGGAATGAAGGAGTGCTTAATATTGTAACATATTTAATTTCCATATGTGGAAAGCATAGGTTTTTCTTTTACTGTTGATTTTTTAATTCAGTGTTTGTTCTACTTCTAGGAAGTCTCTAGAATGCTATTTATGCCACACAACCAATTGATTAAAGAAATATATTTTCTTTAGTTATATAAATATATTGTTTGCTACATAAGTGTATAGCTATAAATGTATATAGACTTTATAGTTTAATTCCTGGACCTAATTTTTTTTTTTTTTTTTTTAAAGAAAATTAATTTCTTACTGGCTAGTGTGAAAGACATTGTGAAACATAAGGAACTTCATATTTTAATATAACATTTATGTTGAATTTAAAAGTTTGAAAATAAATATACAAATACATACGTATTTTTCCATTTCAAAGGAAACTGCCAATTTTTGTTCCAAGTACTTTTTCAGTTCTGATATTTAAAAATTCAAAACACAGAATGATTTTTTTTCATGTTAATTGGCTTTTTTATCTAAAACTAAGTTTTTTAGGAAAATGAGAATTCCATTCTGTTGCATTTATTTCATTGAAGTAGGAGTTATTCCTATTTTCCTGTTTCTGCATGGGGAATAATGAAACCATGTAATTTCCTATAAAATGTAAAAAAACAAATAAAGAAACAAAAAACAACCCCCCCCGCCCAAACCAGTGAAAATCAGTACTTCTTAAATTTGCCAGTCCAAAGTGACACAGGAAGAATGTAGAAATCACAAAAGAAAAAAAAAAGTTGAAATGGTCTCTGGAGGCTACCTAGACCAGCTTCTTGTTTAAAGAGCCAGTTACAAAATTACATCAACATGTTACAATGATTAATAAGTACTGCTTGTCCCTGAGCAGGTGGCCATCCATTTTTACAAACAGATTGACAGCAAGAAACACGCAGTAAGCAAAGCTCAAACTGACTTGTAAATGCAAGTTCATAAAAGCCTGATATAGTTCAAGAACCAAAAAGTTCAGCTTTGGTATTCACTTACAAAAATCTTGAGTCAAATGGTTGTTTGAAGGTCTCATAAAGCATCTGTAGTAAGGATAGGGACTGTGCCTTTGTATTCTGTGTTTATCTTCAATGCCTGCAGAATAAGACTCAACACTTTCCCACTAACGGCAGAGACTATTAATCTGAAAGGCAAAGTATTTACCAAGCTCTAGAATTTTTCCTGAAGTTTTAAAATCAGATCTTGATTAACTTTCTAAAAATCATTTCTGAATTGATCAGAGCCTACTGAAGCTGAATAGTAATGAAATCATGTATCCATATATATAACAATTTTAATTATCGTATCAGCTCTTTAAAATTAGTCCACATATTATCCAAAAACAGTCCTTGAACCTATGTCTTCCCATCTGTTTTTAGGAAACTAGTTTCTTTTTTTTTGTCTCATCAAAATACAGAAAGTACAAGTTCTGTGTAGAAGATGTCCAGTGAGGTTTACTGGTAGCAAGGAATCAGTAGATGAAATTATAAGAGAGATTTTTCACATATTGAAAATGAAGCCCTATATTTGATGTGCCTTTACTGAATTTGGTGGTCACAAAATAATTTTAAAAAGGAAGTATGGAGTTGATTTAAACTAGTTCATCACAGATAAAAATACCTTTCTGTGAAACAGATAATTTTGATTTACAATCTTCTAGGAAGTGCAATTTTGCCCAACCAAAGGCTGTTACAGAAAACAGAAGCATGTGTGTTTCTACAAACCCTGAAACTGGATAATCTTAAAGGTGTCTTCCAACCTTGATGATTCTATGATTCTGTGAAATTCATGGTAAATAAAATTGCTATCATAATCGAGCAACAGGAGAGTATCAACATGGTAATAATGATTTTATTGGTACTAAATTTATTTGGACACAAATATTTGGCATTCGGGTAGCATCATCAATCATACAGTTCATTATAATTATAATAAAGTAACATTTCATACATTTTTTTTGCACACAAAATTGTCCATGAGCAGTAAATAAATCCTGATGTCAAAAATAATCTATACTATTACATGTTTTAATCATATTATCCTAAAGTTATATTGTTTAAATATATTACTGTGGCTCCTCCAGAAACAAAGAGAATCAGAGGTAATTTTGATCCAATTGCGATTAAAATCAATAGAAAAATTGTCATGAACTTTTCAGACACTGGATACAGCTATAAAACCTCAAGGACAGAACTACACCATGCAGTAAAATAAATTTTAGATCCTATTTCCAAGCAGGACATATATACCAGGAAAAATAACAGTCTGTTTTAAAATCCACTCCAACGGTGTGAACAGAACACACATTCCCATTGAAGACAGTCTCTTCTGAGCCAGTCCAACTGCGACCAGCACTCCAGATAGAGTGGAAAAGGATGCTCGCTCTAACCAGTCACCATGTGGAATCCCGCGTGGCAAACTGGTTTCCATGAAGAACACACCTCAGGTTCATCTTCTCCATGCTGTTAAATTTCTGTGGACTTGCTTCCCTAGTCCTGCTCCTATCCTTTTTATTGTTTTCTCACTTAGGTTGTCATGGTTGGCAAAATAAATCAATGGCCTTACTGGTCACAACACCCCAGGCCAATCCCTTTGACTTTCTCCATGTCTAAAGTCAAATAGTTGACATTTCCAGGTTGCTAATGGCTTCTGGATCTGCTCTCTACTCTCACCATCCCTAAAAATGGTACTAAGGTGTAAAATTGTAACAAGTCCTTCTCTTATTTCCTCTCTGTGCATATCCAGATGAAACTCAGATCTTCTAGGTATGCCTCCCCACAACAATTTTCTATGCCTGTTTTTCTGTTTTCCAGTCTGTACCAAACCCCTGTAACAAGTTAGAGGTAGGCAGTAGTTACAGTCTCAGTAACCCGAGTACTGCCTTCATTAGGTGTCACCCTGTGACATCAATTCAGGACTGGATGTCAACGCCATTTGTACCTACCTTGGCAGACACAAGAGAATTCATCCAGGTGGGAAGAATGGAGAAAATGGGCTGCCAGTTTTTGTGGGCCGTTTATGAGGTTTGTTCTAGCTAAAATGCAGTACTTCACCCTTGAAATATCTGATTTGGAGAATCTGCCAGTTATCTCCTCTTCCCAGCCAGAGTTTGCAGCATGACCTCTAATACCTTTAAGCCAGCCAGTGCTCTGCTGACCTGGTAGTTACTTGATGCACAGAAGCTTGCAAGAATTATAGTAGGAGGGAATTATTAAACTCAAGAAATTGTAAGAGTTCACAGCGATTTTAACACAAGCATTGATTTACCTTTTGAATGCAGACAGGCTAAGTTGCAAAATGAAGTTCTGGTGTTAAAGAAACCCAGTTATTTAACTCAGAGGATCACTTATGCAATATTCTTAACCCATAACAGATATACCCTCCTCCAGAACTTTCATGATCAAAAGTACCTCCTGTCACCTACTATATCACCACTTTTAACACCACAGACTCAGAGATCTATTAATACAATTTCCATTCTTCTAACAAGTATCAAATTAAAGTAATTTGCTTTTACACAACCCCTTCTAATTTTGATAGGGGATGAAAATTAAAAATCTAAGATGCTTCTCATTAAAAGATCTTTTTCATTGTGAGTACACTGCTCTGATATAGCATAACAATGATATAGGTAACTGGTTCATTTATTTACTTATTCCTTGGTGGTAAATATCCACTGTTTGGTTCATGCTCGATTGGAAGTTGGACAGATAACCACTTCAACACTTCTGGGTAAATGGAAGTTATTGGATGTTCTGTCTTATGCATTTCTTGCAGTAATGCTGCCTTTGGACAAACATGGAGATGTACCATAGTTGTTAAATAAGAAAATCTAATAAATATGTACCTGCATTGCTACATACAAGGTTTCAGCCAAATTAGTTACTATTCTCAGCCATTAATTAAATAGCAGAATTTCTATACTGGGGACAAAAAAATCTGTGCCAAAGCATCTGTTCACTTTTCTTGAAATGCATGGTTTGTATTTTCTAATACAGATTCTAGTACAATAATGTGAGAAATTGATTGTAGTCAGAAAACAGAATTGTGCCTCAGGGAAACCTGCCATGTTGGACTAGGTCTTTGGCCACATTGGAACAGCTAATACAAGTTTTAACAACAATACACAGTGTAAGAATTTGCATGATGCTTGCTCTAAAGACACGAAAATACAGGGCACAGAAGTGGTTCTTAAGTGAGAGAAGACAAAGGATTTTAAAAACTAAATGCTATTTTAAGGGCTGCTTTTCAAGCAGCAATCTTCCAGTTTTGAAAAGTGGAATTGACAAAGGAATTGATGCATATCTTAGAATCATAGAATATCTTGAGCTGGAAGAGGCCCAAAAGGATAACTAAAGTCCAACTCCTGGCCCAGCAGAACACCATCCTCAAGAGTCACATCATATGCCTGAGTACATCTTCCAAACTCTTCTGGACCTCTGTCAGGCTTGGTGCTGTGATCACTTCCCTGGAAAGCCTGTTTCAGTGCTCAGCCACCCTCTGGGTGAAGACCCTTTTCCTCATATTCAACCTAAACCTCCCCTGACACAGCTTCCAGCCATTCCTTTGGGTTCTATCACTGTTCACCACAGAGAAGAATGCAGTTGCACCAAGATTTCTGAGTTCTTCATGCTCTGTTCAGAGCATGCAGTACAGGAGGGTGAAAGGTCAGCAGATGTTTTTATTACACTGATTTTCCCTTTTGAGGAACAAAATACATTAGTATCAGTGAGGGATCTTGTAATTTAATACTTATTTTCTTCAGCATTATATCCTGCATAATCACTGTTAAACTCTACACCTTTTCAAACTGCAATTCCTGTGTACCTTTCCATCAAGTTATGAAAAAATTTTAAAAATCTGATTTCAATTTAATTCTCAGGATATGTATTTTTTCTTCAGTGCAAATTCTTGTTTTGTGCTTTCTGAAATCTCCTCCTACTCTTCAGTTCAACCTTGGGGTTAGTCTTCTGTTCAGAAATAGTTGGAACATTCCATATAGCAACTGTTCTCAAACAGATTAATCCTAGCATTTATTAGCAGAATTCCAGAATCTAGGAATATTTAGTTTGTGTTAAATTATGTGAAGCAGTAGAGAGTTTATAACAAGAAAATTTAGCTGTTCAGGATGAAGGAATTCTTGTACCCATTCATTATTCTTTAAATTGACTCTTTGGTTTTCTAATTGAATGAGTCTTTGTAATTACTAAGAACTCATAGATGACAAGCCTTCTTGGCTTCCAATGAAGTCAGTCACTTGATCCTGAAATCCTGTCTGTAACAGCAAATCATGTGTAAATTAATGAAATCTCTGCATTGGTTTCAATGCTCTATCACTGCAGAGGGAAGTAATCACAGTTATATCATGACTACTGTTCTAAGGCAAATTATTAAAAAATATTCTCTTCATATATTGAATATTCTTTAATATTCTCTTGAATATATTCTGGTCAAAACTTACCAAAATATAAAATACCAGTTTTATATTATATGAAAAGGAGAATGTCACAGTGGAATTTTAGCCAGGTATCACAACAGACACAGAAATGAACACAGAGAAAATGAAACAGGAAATTAAAATTAATGAGGTAACACTTTTCACTTGTTACAATGCATTTTTAATTTTTATTTTAAAAGGGAGTATAAGATAAAGTCCTTCCAGGTTTATGCAACAGTAGGACATTGAAACTTGCCCTTGGCTTCATTAAGTCCAGCCTAAAGATGTGTGCATGCATGTGGGTACACATGCACACAAATATACACACTACTTGTTTAAATGAAATTTCCCTCGAGGCTTTTCTGTGTAAGAGAAATCTTTTGCCTTAGTACATTGCCAGTCTGTCATTTCCAGTCATAATGAGCTATTTTACTTTGCATCCTGTTCTTGAAGTTTTTTATGAGAATCTTTGCTCTTCCATATGGATAAGTATTTTATGATTTTCATTCTTCATTGATTTAAAGGTCATTATCAATTCTAGTTATTTTGCCCAGAGCTCTTTTTTTGTTTTCATGCAACATTCCAGTCCTTCACTGATCTTTGAAATACTTATGAAAGTTACGGTAATTTTTTTATCTGAATTCGTGGGCTTTGAAGCATAACTGTCTTCCATCATGCACTCGTAACTTAGCCTGTAGGAACTGTGAATCATATTCCTGTTTAAAACAAGTTTAATGCAGAAAGAAATTATTAAAAAAATGTGAACTAGCTTAAACTTAGTTTGAGGCATTAACCTTCCCATTCATTCAGCCACTTTCACAGGATAAGTGCTGCCTTTATTTTTTGTTGCCTGTCAGTAGAAAAGTATCCCATCAATATGCAATAACTTGAAGAAAAGAAAGGATGTGCTGTGCTGGTAGGCAGAAACAATACAGATTGCTGTCTCTGAATACAAATTATTGAGCAGTTTCTATGTTATGCCGTCCATTAACTTCAATGAGAACACTTTGTAATGCCAAATATATAACAATATCTGCTTCAGCATTCCCTGTGTGTGACTTTGCTTCATACTGAGGTTTTTTTTTTCTTTTATTCTTTTTTTAATATCTCTATATGGCGATTAATATTGCTGTGTCTGGGAATTTCTAAGCGCAGATACTACGTGTGTTAAAATGGTGTCAATTTAAAATTCCATTGGCAGGTCAACATTTAGCTGCTCTGAGATAGGAGCAAGGGTGTAATACAGAGCAATGAACAACCATCTTCTTTTTATGTATCAGAAGGAAAGTCAAAGCCAGCAGCTAGTTAGTTAATTGTCTGAACACCTCAGATACTTAAAAAAATCCCCGAAACACAAGACTCACAACAAACACAGCTTACTTTTCCTCTTTCACCTCCTAAATCAGAGTTTACAAGATTTTGATACATCACAGAACAGATTCCTCTTTTACTTGCTAAAAATGTGAAGTAAGTATATTGGTTTGAATGGGGGAGCTTACTTTACTGAGATTTTTAATCATGAAATGTATAGTGATTTGGGGTTCTCTTTCATCTCCTCTCTCTCTCTCTAATGTTGAATGCAAAGCTCTTTTGGGAAATCCAGCTGATCTACAGAAGATTATTTCAAGTAACAACAAAAATACCATATGTCACTTGCTGCTGTGCTGACAAAAGCAAATTCTAGTCAGAAAGGCAAGGAGCTTAAACAAAGGAAAGGCCAGCTACATGATCAAAGGGTTAGTGCAGTTAAGTTAATTTTAGTCCCTTCTAATACAGTGCAATATAGTACAAATCCAGTTTTCACATCCAGCAAATGGGTATATACCTCCTGCTACCACAATCCTGGAAAAAAAATACGTTTTTCATATAGTAATTGCATCTATTTCTTTTGAATTATAGAGAAAAAGCAGTAGAAAAAATAAATAAAATGGCTTCTTTGTTCCAGAAGGATTTCCAGTTCGGCAAATATTACACGATCCCCATTAATATAATCCCCTTTTACTCTCACCTCTTCAAGTAGAGATTTTGAGCAGCTATCACAGGGGAGCTGGGAAACTGGCAAACATAAGATGAATCAGGTCACAGTCACGCTTTTATAATGGTGCTGACAATGTTTTTGACCTTCATGTATTGGCAGGTAGTTTATTTTCACCACCACTCAGAGCTTTAGTTGTCAACAATTGTCAGTAATACCTCGGTTCATTGTGCATTTTTAGGACATAGGTAAGTTTATTTCAATGGAAGATAAAGGATACTCATAATTCAATTTATAAGTAATGGTATGGAAAAAATGGTCCTCAAATATTCTTATGACTTATAAAATCACAACTAAATAGTTAGCCACCAGGCTAAAGAGAAATCAAAATCTTTATAAAGACGTCACATGCAAACAGATCAATTAGCCTTTTATTTATTATGAAAATTATAATAATAATATAATTCAAGGCATTAGAAGAATAAAATGCTTTTTATCCTCTCATTTTTTCAGTTTGTCAACAGTGACTTTTCTTGTGAAATCATCTATATTTTTTATATTTTTCAGATTTACCTAGAAAAAACAAAATCCAGAAATAACTTGTTTTCCAGTATTACTAATGAAACAATAAAACAATTGATTAAAAACACAGAATGTAATTTTAGTTTAAAATTTTCACAGCACTGGAGAAATTATATTTTTCCCATTATTCTGTGAACTGTAGTTCTTATTTTAATTCTGCCAAAAAAATATGGGTGTTTGTTTTGTTGTTTCTTTTAATGGGCACAGGAAGGTGCATTTAAAACAGAAAAACATTCTTATTTCTACCTAATTTGTGTGCATCATCAAGGAATCAGGAGGAGTAAAGTCTCTCCTTTTGTGTTTCATCATTGACAAGTATGAGACTGAGAGAGCAAAAAGGTTTCTAAATTAGATAGCTAAATTCTGAGTAACAGGGCAAGGAACAGAGTATGTGTTTAAGAACGCTCTCACCCTAACTTGTGATTCGTTCTCTGTGCTGTTTGCCCCTAGCAGGCAGCTGAACATGTACTGCTCTTGGCTAGGGTGGATTTAATTTGCTTCATGACAGGCATTTTGCTGCTGTGTTTCCAACCTGTGACCGAACCAGTGGTTTAATTACTGCTGAGTAGGGCTTGTACAACATTTCACTCTCCCCCGCTTCGAAGTGGGGAAGAAGTTGGGAGGGGACATAGCTGGGACAGCTGACTCCACCTGACCAAAGGGACATTCCTTGACTTAGGGTATCATGTTCAACAATAAAAGTAAGGGAGATTTTTTCTTGAAAAGTCAATGCTTATGTGTTGTGTGGACATAATGTGTGGACATTGGTCTGGTGGTGGGACATGGTGAGAGATCACTTTGGGGTTTTGTTTTCTTTTGTTTACATATTAACTTGCCTTTGTCCATGAGTTTTTCTTACTTTTGCCCATCTGACTCTCCCCCATCCTGCTGAAGGAGAAAGTACATGAGTGTCTGTGTGGGAGCTTTCCCACTGGCTGGAGTTGGCCCACCACTGTATGAAAAACAGTTAATCCTCCTCTGGGAAGATCCAAAAAAGGCTAAACTCTATGCAGTAACATCAGCAGGGTCTTCATCATATCTCTTTAGACTTTTACAGACAAGGCAATATTATGAGGTTTTTTTCAGTTATCAAAATAACCTATATTTTCACTTTGAAAGAATATGGCCACCCATGCCATCATTTTACTCACCACTGCCTACAGAAAAGAGAGACTCACAGAAGAGGTGTAATGAATAAGCCCTGGGAAAGTCAAACAGAGGATGCTAGATCAGCCACAGCAACATGAAAGCTACTTCCAGCAGAGCCATTTTCACACTGAGAAAGTTGTGATATAATATCCATATTGCATGGAAGTTAAAGGTAAATGCTAACTTGAAGTTAAGTGGCTAAACAATAGATTTAGAACTCTTTCAGAGATCCTTACAGAGTCTGGTATAAATGGCAGAAAAACTCCAGAAAACCTTAAGTTGGAATATCAAGTATAAACTAGGTAATTTAAAAATGCATCTGAAATGGCTTGAGACACTTTTCTTTTTGACACCCAAACCCCTTCCTAAGTGCTTGCCATTGCATTTAAATTCCAGGATCTCCATTTCACCGAAAAGATCAAAGTAATAAAGGCTTTCTGCCTGTATTTCTACATGTCGTGGAGAATATAGGATTTCAGAAGAGAAGTGTGAGCTGGGAGCATGTAAGGCTCATTATATTCAACGTACAACATATTTCACCTGCGAGGACAAGGGGGAACCAAGGAGCACAATGTCGTTCTTGAGGTTACACTTCACATGTATCTCCTCCCAGGAGACAATGCCCTGCCTCTTCCACCAGAACTTCCCGAAGAACTGTGAGTCAACGCACAGCTTGAAAACATATATATGGTCACAACTAACATTTCCACAGTCTCAGAAAGCTTCTGCTGCATAACTAATTACACAAACACTTTATCATGTATTAACGAGTAATAAAATACTTTACATACATTCAGCAGGTTCTATTTTAAAGAAAAATGGAGAAGGTAAATACTTAATTTAAGCATTATTTACCATATCAAGGAAAGAGCATTGTAGTTATATACATTGCTACAGGACCAGGAAAAATAGGTTTTCATTGTAATTTGCATGAGTATGTAGTCACTGCCTCAAGAAAACCTTAAAAAGAACACATAAAGTATTCATATTTTTACTTAAAATAACATTAAAAATGAATGCATTCTCATTACATTGGCTCATTAATATTTTCAATTTATTCATACTGTATTCTCTGTCTTATTTTTAGCTTACATTTTATTATTTAATAATACCATACCAAGCCTGAAGTTTCCTTTTTACCAATCTAAAACTCAGTGAAGTCAATGAGTAGATGGGATTGAAAATACCTTTATTCAAACATGCTTCTCATGTTCTCCAGGCAGAGGGATACATTAAAATCTATATATTCTTAAAATATTGAAATTTAATGTGTCATGGGCTTAGATATACTTCAACAAAGTTTAACAAATTTTGCTTTTTGTCAGACCTTCCTCAGCATAATATAGCTATACAGTTTGTTTAAATCAGCTAGCAAATAATGTGGCTCATTCCCTGGAGTCATGACATTTTATGCCAGTTAGGTAAAACAATCTAAAAGTAAAGAGTACCTGTAAGGATTTCTGGCATTCAGCTGACCTGAAATATATGAAGTAAGAAAACAGGAAAATTGTGAGATTTGGGCCTGAGCCTAAGGTTTCATTAAAAAGGGAATTTGTCCTATATTCCCCAGCAGAAGAGCAAAAATAAAATCTTACTTGGGCAAATCCAGTAGAGATTTTCTTAATTTTCTTCCTTAGATTTTAGTCTTAGAAACGTTTTCTCAAATTCTCTTGCAAATTAAGAGCTAAATACAGAGGCAGAGTTATAGTCAGTTCACTTCTAGAATGATAGAGTACACCTGATTTAAGCCAAGATTAATTTAATTTTTGTTGACAATACTCAATTTAAAATCTCCAAAAGGAAAAAGAAAAGGAAAATATAAATAAAATTATTTACAAACTATTTGGCCAAAATTATATCAAACATGTTTCTGCTTAATTCCCTGCCAACTTGGGCTTCCAATTTACTTTTGAATTGAAAATTACTTTATTCAAAGCCAATATTAATAATTCTATTTCACATAATTGATTGAACTTGTACTAACTTGTGCTTAAACCTTTCATCTGCCATCAAACTTCTATCCGAGGTTCTCTAAAAAAGATGAATTTCTATAGAAGTTCACTGACTTTTTCTCTGATTTTATGATAAATCTGAATGCCATCTAGGAGATTTTGGTGCTTTACAAATTCAGGATCATACAGAATTTTATGTTACAAAACCTGAGTTGTCTAAGGTAGTTTAGACTAAGACATGCTTTAAAAATAGGATTTCAAGCAAATACACATTTTTAATGTATGTTGTATATAGAAAGTTATGCAAGGGAATTCTGATGTACCCTGGGATTGAAACCAAAAGAAGAATGTTTAATGCACATTTAGAGATCCCTTATTATCTAGCTCAGTCTTAGTGGAACACTTGAACACTGGAACATTTGAATCATCGTGGCATCACAAATAGTCACCAAGAAACTGTTTTGGACCTGACAGCTGAATTTTTAGGGCTTTGGTTGCTCACTTGAGGGTAGTTAGAACACCTTCCTGTGTGGGACTGACAGAGTCTCAGGCCTGCTCCTTTTGTCACAGAACATATGTGTTATATATATATGATGATGATATGTATATATATGTTATATATCATTCACATTCTTGTAACTGTCTGTATTAATGTCCTGTGTTTGGTAATCTATATTTTAAGTATATTTTAAAAGAACGTAAATATCAAAGTATTGCCATTATTTCATATCTTTTAAAATGCTTTACTACTACTAGTGTTTTGGTCTCCAGGATTAATCAAATTTTCACTACACAGTAGTTCTCCTCCAACAGTAAAATCACATCCCGCTTTTGCTAGATATACACTTGCTCTTACTAGCTGTTATATCATGCCAGCATTTCTTCCTCCTTTAATTTCCTATTTTTTTGCCTGCAGCACTGATGGTCTGGATTTTTTGGTTTCATTTGATTTATTCTCACTGATTAATTTCCAGCTGTTTCCATATTTCATGTGTCATTGGTATCTTTGATAGATGCCTTCAGAGCTCACATTTTTTACACATTTTCTTACTGATGCGTCTCTCCTGAATATGGGTATAGCCTTTTTTTCATTCCTTTTGCAAAAATTCGTACTATTTAATCCCAGATTTAGAAAACATTCAAAATGGAAGTATCTTTAAAATTACCTTTAAAAGTCAGTTTAAACATTAAAAAGTAGAAGAATTTTGTTTAGTTTCTCCCAAATCTCAATAAAAATTTTAATTTTTTGAGAATATTCAGCTAAGTTTATCTATAAAGAATTTTATCTAATAGCTTTAAAATATCATAAAGATGGTTTTTCATATACCTTTCATGTAAATTCTATAGTTCTGGGTTTTAATTAATTTCCCCTTAAATTCACATTGTATAAATGTGGAAGTTAATGCTACAATGAAATGCACTGTGGTATTTTTCTAAGAAAGGTAATTTAAAATTTGAATGAATGTTTTAATATTTTATATCAGCACATTACTCTATGAAAATCAAAATTCATCCATTTCTATCAAAGAAATTTTCCTGATATTTTCCAAGAATTTAGCTCTGAATTTCTATCCTTCCTTAGCTGTTCTGTTTTAGGAACTGGGCTGCATTTTCAACCATAGTAAGTCCAAATGTACTCTATTTTCATAAAAACAAAACCAAAGAAAACATCACCTCATCAGTAAAACAAAAAACTGGCATTAGTTTTAAAATGTTACTGCTTATATGTGCTCTGAAACAGTCAGGTTTCACTGCTTGAAATCCTAATACATGCAAGAATTATAACACGTAATATGTTACTTTTCTATGTGCTTACCTTCTGCAGTGAGCAAAAAACACTAAATTTTCTTTATCTGGTATACATTCCAGTCTAATGATGAACATTTCTGTGGAGGGATATGAAGGAGAAAGTGGTCTGAAAAATTGAAGGCAGAGACAAAAGTTATGAAACTGCAAATAAAACAGAGAGGGAAGAAGAGTCATAGTAGTGGTTTGATAGTCTGAACAAAACACAAGCTTCAAAACGCCACCTAGAATTATATACAGAGAGAGGAAAAAAGAATATCAAAAACATTGCCACTGTCAGAAGATCGCTACAAACAGACGGCCTTTTTAACATTTCAAGTTTTCTTCAACTGCCCTCTTATTTTGAATAAAATTGCAATAGCCTAACCAGTCCCCACACACAAACTGAACCAAATATTTAGGTTGACTTTCCACAAACTCTCCAAACAGGAGCAATTTCTTACTGTCACTGGGAGGTACAGTTCTACAACTTCCACCTGCATAGATTGCACCAGCTTTGGTGATCAGCTGATCCCATTTTCAGTTTCTTTAGGCCATAAACTACCAGTAAACAAGTTTAATTGTTTCAGTAAGAGTAATTATTTTATTTTGGAATTATTTAGCTGGGTTATTTTTTACTGCAGGGTGAGATAACCAGAACCATCTGATTGGGAAAGCAAATAGAACAAGAGAGAAAAGGGGGTTTGAGGTAAGTTTTGAGCCATTGTGTCAACTTAGCCACATCCAAGATTCTTGTGTTTCCATTATTTCACTGCTCCCTGAAAGTAAGAACAGTTCTAAATCAAGAGAGGATGCAAAAGTGCCGTATGTCAACCACTGGGTTATGACAAGCAATGCTTTTCAGCCTGCAGCCTCCCCAGGTACCAGGTCACTGTGTCAAGCATCGAGTGGCACTGCATTTAGCCCTGCTGTCACCTGCCCTGGAGCTTTGAGAGAAGGCTATCCGGGGGTTGTACCTGCCACTGGAACACTGATAATCATGCTGGTTAGAGCACTTGACTGCGTTCTTGTGTCTGATAAGCAATAAAGAGGACCCTGTGAGAAGACCTTGCTAAAAGTATGTTGGTAGAAAATGCAAGTGTAATAGGCCTATAGAAAGAGTAGGTAAAAGGTAAATTTTATGTAGGTTAAATCTAAGGTTTGATTGCTCCTCTCCATTTTGAAAATGTAAAAAGGGAGAAAAGTCCCTCCAAAACACAGAAGTGGGATAGTGCTAAGGCAACTTCAGAAACTTTCTGCAACTGCTCAGTCTTGGAGTACAGGGTGAATCAAGCAATGAACGGGAGTTTGGAATGAATATGCATCTTTGCAGAAAATGTGAATGAACAAGAGCCATCAGATTCTGGAAATACAATCAATTGAACAAGACTTGTGGAACTGTGATTATCCAGGTTTTTTTTGAAGACAACACAGCTGAAGTGTCCTTTGCACCGGATTTTCAATCACACCAAAATATGCCCTTTGTTCCTGCATCATCACAGCTATTCAGAAACTTTTAAGTAAACAGAATCAAAAAATTCATAACACAAAAAAAATATATCCTTCAATTTCTGGTTCTGAGTCACTTTTCAACTATTTTTTTTGTGCCAGTACAACAAAAAAGGTATTATATAATGCAGTGAAAAGATGATTTTTTAATGTATTTACCTCAATCTCATATTAAGAAGACTTCACTGGACTGTAATCTTGGTTTGGTTCTTCCAGCATTTTCCCGAGTCCTGACAAATACACTAGCAGTTACAAGTTTCTCTTTTCTCTTTAGAATTAGCTTGCATTTTTAGGGGATTTTCTCATCAATAGTGAAATACTTCATTTATCTTTAGCTCTCTGAAGTTCACGTATGTGTATTCTAAGAGGAGCAGCTATCCATCATCCAAATAAAAATTTAAGGTGATTGTGAATTCTTAAACCCTTTATCTTAAAAGTCTCCCAGCCTCAAGTGCACTAGTTCTCTACTTGCATAAAGTTTTATCTGCCAATTTTCCAGCAACTAAATAACTGTTCATTATGTTTTACTATTTCTCTGTATTTAACTAGTATCAGAATTGATATACAAAAGTAAACTAACCTGAAAAGTTATATATCTCTGTTGAGACATCAAAGTGTCTCAAGAAGTTGAGAAGTTGAGTTCTTAATTCACTTGGATTAAGTCTTTTGCTAGTTTATGTAATGCAGGGACATTATAGCTAGCAAATATGTCTTAGATGGCATACTTGGTTCAGTCTTAAGGTAGTTCTTAAATACATCCCAAATTTAATGGTACACACACAAGATAACTTGTTTTTTTTTTTTTTTTNCTGTTTTTTTTTTTTTTTTTTTTTTTTGGTAATAAGAAAATTGAGATACTCTGTGGCTTAAATATTTGGTGAGACAATACTTTTAATTTTGGCAAGTTTAAATCTAGTCTAAGTTTAGCTTCTAATACCTAAAATGAATAGCTGACAAGGCTCAAAGCATGTGAAACTCAAGGTACAGGGTCCTAGCCTCAAAACACTTAAACTTTATTAATATTGTGAGTTTAGGAGCTTTGTTATTATACTTGGAAGTTTATAAGTGAACCTTTGCCTAGATAAAACCTGAGAGGAGAATAAATGCTGTTCCAATTCCATTTAAGTAACAGGGAAGAGAGGATCAGAAAAGAAGGAAGTTGAAAAAGTTCATATTAGACATTTCTGAGAAATAAGGGGATGAGTGTAAGTCTGCTCATTTTTACTCTTGCACCGTGGACAATGGATCCTGTGCCCTGGACCTCTTACTATTTTTTAACTTTAAATTACACTCAAAGGACAGCTTATGTCACAGATGAGCTCAGGAGGTCTCCAGTCCAACCTCCTGCCCACAGCAGGGTCACTTCTGAGGTCAGACCTCCAGTTGCTGAGGACTTTGTCCAGCTGGGTCTTGCAAACCTTCAAGATAGAGATTGCACAGCACCCCTGGGCAGACTGCTAAGCTATAGTCAGAGATAAACTTTTCCATAGATCTAGCCTGAACACCTTTTTTCTCAGTTTATGCCCAATTTATTTATTGTCTTTTCAGCTTACCTAGGTCCCTCTGTATAGCAGCCCTGCCTTTAAGTGTATTGACATACCCTCTGAGCCCCTCAACAATTATCTGTATTATAGGTATACATCATCTCGGGCAGAAGTTGCATTTAGGTTTTCTGCATGCATGTATTTCAGAGGTTTCACACAATACGAGTAAAAATCTTTCTCTAATCTGTAAAATATTCAAACCTCTATTAGTATCATCACCACTGTTCTCCTGAATGACACTTTGCTTCCAAATGTCTCACAATTTAATTCATTTTTTCTTCATCTTAATATTCCTTCAACAGGCTGAAAATCAGGAATTTGGGAGACCTGCACAGGAGCCCAGTATTAAGAGAACTTTTGCCTGTCTGATGTAACCAAATATCTTCCAGATCTCTTGGGCCAATTTTTAAGGTTTGCAAAGCTCTAATTAGGACATGACTTCAGATTTCACCTCAATTATTGTTTGCCAACTCTTCTTTCTGTATGGTATATTTGCACAAATTATAAAGCCTTAGTTCAACAAAAATCTTTTGTTCCCCCCTCAAATAAGGAAGGGTCATGGTTGCAATTTTTCATCCATGCTTTAAACTCAAAGGTTAAAATACAATGTTTAAATGGTGACAGAAAAGTCTCAATGAAGAAATTGGGGTCTTTGACCTCAATCTCTACTGCTTGGAGTGGGAGGTGGAAGAATCACTCTGTGTTTGCTAGCTGAACTACAGTAACCTGCACCTGACAATTTAACCTTTTAGGTTTTGAGCATTTTTCAGATCAGATCAAAAGCACAAAAGTCTGTGTAAATAACACATTGCAGAAAATTTGCTCTCACTTAAAACTAAAACCAGAAAAGCCTCAACTATTTAAGTACAAAATGAAGTACATAAACTGTGCAAAATCACACATTATGTACATATTTAATAATTTATTCTCCTGCCTTATAGATGAGTCTCACTGTATTTGCATCTTAGATTTGCATTCAGCTTGTACGTCATGGGAGATCAGGCAGGGTAGGCTTTGTTGTCAGAGGAGCAGACAAGTTTAGGACAAGACGAGAGGAAGAAGTGATCACAAGTATAAATCATTGACTTGAGAAACACTTCAGATCCTATTAAAACTGTGGAAAGGGTTAGGCTTTTTTAATACTATTGTTCAGTGTTTTTTCAGTGTTGAAGTGTAGATGGTGAATACACTGAAGTAAATAGATAACCTTAAGACAGGCTTTCTTTAATAATACACTAAATTACCATGCCTGGTTTTGCAGCCCAACTTGATAAATTATGAATCAGAAAAAGAAGAAGGACAGGTATTTATTGATAGCTAGCTTTTCTCCCAGATATACTGAAATGCATCAAGATACACACTCAGGTGCTAGTGATGGGGTTTTTTTGGTTTGTTTTTTTTTTTCTGAAATAAAATGTTAACTTAAAGAGTATTTCAGCAAATAGCTTAAAAGTTTTCTGAATAAGTTTAGTTATATTTCCTTTAAAAGCCTTCATGGCAGCTCTAAATTAAAATTTGTCTGTTGGGTAAGACAAATGGTAGTTTCCATAGCAAATAAATAACTTGTTGGAATTCTGCTGTGCATCAACAAGAAATAAAGGCAAATCTGTAGAAAGGACAATTACCTAATTAATTCTGTTTTCTGCAGCCATTCTTGGTAAGGTCAAAATCAAACACATAGCTGATACAATAAGAAGTAATATTTTATCACTACTAAGCCCAGCTTCAGGGCTTTCTACAGCTCCAGGTAAGAGTTTGTGCATATAAGGAAGGAAACTATTTTTTTATTCCAGCATCTCTTCAAAATTATAACTGAAGTGTTCTGTGGCAAGTCTCCTTGTGGAGAATTTAAGCTGCTCCATTGTTGTTTCCAGCAGTTCATTTGTGCTTCCTGCACAGCCCAGAGGTCAGTAGGTGGGGACACAGTAGATTATGAGACAAGAAAGAATAGTTGGAACTTTCAGGAAGAGGGCACCTTAAGAAATTTCTGTTACTGAAGTAACTGGAAAATCAATACCACAACGAAAAAGTCATTGTTGTTTTGGTTTTTCTTTTCTGTTGTACAACTATTGGTTGCATAGGTTACTTTTTTCATTGTTTTCAAATTAAAACTTGTTTGAATTATCAGCACATTAGGAATAAAATTCCTTACTCTTCTGCCTTAAAGAAATGTTTTCACTGTTCTGCTTATCTCCTTTGCTTATATAAAAGAGTTATTTTGCACTTTCAATGTCTTTCTGCTGTCCTGCAAATAGATCTCTTGAACTCACCATCTTAAAAAAATTATAAAAGCAACACATGACCTTTTCAAAATTATTTTCTAGCTTCAAGCATAATTATCAAGTAATGCATGAACACCTTCTTCCATTGCCCTAAAATTCTTTGATAATGCAATCACATATTCATCAAGGTTATACATGGGACTTTTAAAATATGTATCATGGGTTTTATTTAACAAATGAAAACAGGGAGGGGGTCACAGTTCAAATAAAGTTAGACAAATATTAATATAATCAGCAGTTGTTTCAATGTACTCTTTTTCAAGGAAGGGAGAAGCAGAAAGGGCAGCAAAAAGAGGACTAGAATAGACTTGAAGAAGACCAAAATAGGCAAAGCAGGCAAATTTTTTACAGTGTGCAGATTTTGAGAAGGAAACTAGGGAAAATTAGCAGGAAGAACATGAAAGCAGAAGTTATTCAACATATGGGAAAAACATGAGAAGGAGCAGAAAATGGGAAAGGTAGAAAGAAAGGGAAGAAAGGAGAAACTCTTTAAGTCTAGTATGGTGGAAAAAGTGTGTAAAAGAACTATCAAAAAACCAATTGAAAAACAGATCTTCTAAACTTTACAGTACATGGGATTGTAAAATTTTGTCAGTCAAAATTCCCTATCATTATAAAATTCCTTTTTTTTCCAACTGACTTTATTATACCATCTCACAGGAGTCACTTATGAGCACTGATGTGGTTCATCTAACTAATCATTTTAATCACTGAGGATAGCAAAATGCTTTAGAGGTATGACAAGTTCCCTTTTCCTTGACTAAAAGCGAAAAAGAAAACTATCTAGCCTGTATTACTGGCAACAACAGTGTTCCACACAGGAGTCATTCAAGATATAAAATTAAAATATATAAGTCCACATCCCAGGGTTTATCCATGGTGTGACTTTACTGTTCTGTTAGAGTAGAGATAGAAGAGTACAGTTTGAAGGTTTGCATCCTAGAGCATTTAGGAGAGATGCATTTGTTTGAATTATTTTTTAATGTTTGCCAAGTCTGTCTTTTAAGAGAAAGAATTAGTTCAAATTTCAAAATTAAGAAAAAATAAATTCAAACACAGAATTTGAATCCAAGGGGCAAATCTGAGGGTACAATACTGTAGTATTGTACTAAGCAGTCTATGGTTTAAAATCTCAGTTTTAAGTACTGAGAGCCTTTGTTCATAACAGGACTGGCTGATGTTTTCTAATTAATAAATACCTATCTATATTTTAATACCTCCTACCTGTCACCAATCTAGATTTTATTTCATGGCTTCTTTTCTCGTGCTTTTTTGTGATAAATGATAATTTACATTTATTGGTGAACATAGGAAGAATAAAATAGCCAGACTAAAACACTGAGACTATGAATCACACATATTAACAAAAGAATTGATTAGCCCAGTCAAGAGTTCTCTGTAGACATCTCTGATTTCACCAGGGGCAATATACTGTCTAAGCAAGTGGTGAAGACTGACAGCTCTATAGAGAGTAGCCAGGGCATTGCCTGTTTTGCATAGCAAATTCCCCTAAAAGTTTGGCAGAGAGAATTATTTGATCCAGCTAGGTAAGTTCATCAGAATGCTTTGCATGCATTCCAGATGGCATAAACCATCACACTGATATGTAATTTGTTCTTCCCATGTTCCTCTTTGACAAAAGAAGCTCAAAAAAAGAGACATTTTTTTGGCACCACAATATTTCCCCAATGTGCAAAGATCTATGGGTTGCATTCCTGTACTAATTGAAGATGTTTAGTTAACAATGAGAATCTGCAAATAAGAAGCAACCAAAGAGAACTTAAATAAATGCCAACGGGTTGTTAAGTAAATAGAGGTTTTTAAACGATGTGTGCAGGAAATGAAATTTGGGGATTAAAATAAGGACTTCACTGACTTGAAAGGAAGATTAATTCAGAGAGGGAAGAAATAACAGTGAAGTTGGCAGAACATTTCAGAGACCAGGCAATAAGCAAAAATTTGACAATCTCAGGAACTTAGTGAACTACTACTAGATCATGAAGGATTCAATTATAGAGGAGATTGAGAAGTGCTGGGATTCAAAGTTTTGTGTAACTCTACTTAAAACAAGATAAAAATATTATATGAAAAATCTCGGAATTAATAATTGTTCCAGGAAAGAATGATTCAATCATTGTCAGAGAAAAAAAAAAACCCTTAAAAAGATGCAGCAAAATAAGAAAAGCTGACTAGCAAAGCAGACATTTTTAGAAGCCTCCTTCACCAAGAGAAAAATAAATGTAAGACTGAAAATTCAAAAGCTATCAAACAAAAATAAAAATTGTTTGAGACACAAATACAAAAAATGAGAAAAGAACAAACAGGACCACAATGAAAGTAAATTAAAATACAGGATAAAAATATTTGGTTTAGAGATCATCTGGGTATAATTCAAAGAATCAGAATCAAATAACAGTTTGTGTTCAGAATTCAGAAGGAACACATAAAAAATATAAAACTTCCTGTGTTTTACATAAATCTATCTATCTATGGTCAAGGACTGTGAGAGGGGATTGTCCCAGATTTATAAGGTGTGAAAAGTAATACATGAAACTAAAGGCACATTAGTTTAACCAAAGGCACATTAGTTTAACATTAAATTTAAGTGATTTAACATTAGTTTAACAGTAATTGTATGCAAGGTTTCAGAAAAGATTTTAAAGAATAGAAAAATTAAAGGCACAGGTGTAAATGAAATGTAGAATGAAATACAATTCGGGTTTAGCAAAGAGTGCTACCCCTAGATTAATTGAGCAATTTTTCTTTCATAAGAAAATAACATTTTTAAGCTAATAGCTCCATTTACATGGAGTTGAAGAGTGTCATATATGAAAAGAAATATGTAACAGATCTTGAGAATTTAAAAAATTCAGAAGGTCAAGAGGTACCATTAAGCAGGAAAGATACACGTTGCTGTAAAATCCTTATGAATCTTTCCTTATTAATTTGTTTTCAGTGACCATGAAACAAGTAAGTGGAATAAGAAGATGAAATCTGGTCAGCAAACAACCACAGGAGCAATGTTTTTCCAATGCAAAAAGAAGTCTGGGAGATATCACTAGGGAAAAGCAGTGTAAAAGAAAACATGGAAATTCAATAGAATGAAGATTAATTTCAAGAGTACAGAGCACCCTTGGGCAATAAGTCAAGGTAGGGCAGCCCTGGCAGAACTCAGGGCTCACAATCCACAACACTGATTAAATTAATGGTATTGACATTATCTGAATGCCATCATTATCAGATGATAAGCAGACAGAAAGCAGTTTCAAGATTTTCCAGAAAAGCTTAATTGAGATTATGATTAATTTTTAATTCTCATCTACAAGGGTGAAAATCATTGTTTTTAATTTGTATGACTGTTGATCATACATGAGACTGTTTGTGTGCCTTTGTTGATTTTTTTTTTTCTATAGATAAAACTGCAGTTGGGTTTGTGGCAGAAAACAGTCTCATAAAAAACAGCCCTGTTACACTGCCCCAATGGATACTAATGTTACAGTGATTTTTCATTAAAAACACCTCATCAAAAATATTTTTAAAAAAGCAAAATTATGACCTATTCTACCTATATGACAAAACTTTTGTTTCTTTTTATGATTTGGGGGTCCTCAATCTAGAAGACTTTTTATTCCCTTGGAGAGGAGAAAGCAAGCCAGTAGCATGGAGAAATGAATATTTCCCTTTCTTACTCAATAAATTTTGCTTAAACATCACCAGAAAATAGAATTGTTCATTTTACAATGAATATTTGACAGGCAGTTCTACTTTTACTGAGCCTTAAGTGGAAATGAGCTAGCGAGAAAGAAAATGATCAGATTTTACATATCTAAATTATATCATCAAAGTGCCCCTTTCTGCACAACTCATTTGATTCTAGGTTTGGAAAAAAAAAAACTTAATGAGCTTGAGTATTATCTGAAACATGTGAACATTATGGAAAATGTCTTAAATTTATATCCAGAACTTCACAGTCATTTGGTACTTTCTTTCCAAAACAATTAACTTGGCATTAAGAACCCCCTTTTTTTTTTTTTTT
>VZRO01002273.1:31335-48801 GCA_013397915.1 Daphoenositta chrysoptera
TTTTTTTCAAAAAAAATTGCCTTGGCATTAAAAACCCCCCCTCTTTTTTTTTTTTTTTTTTTTTTTTTATTTAATAGACCAAAATTTAATAATAAAAGTTCGTTACCATGCAGAGGCTGCCATAATAAAATCTAATGCAGCATTAGGATTTCAGCAAGCCAATATACCTGCTACTGAATAGATGAAGAACAGGAAACTTTAATATATTCAAATACATCGTTTCCTCTAAGTGCCATAAAGTGCTTTATAGGGTTTTTTTACAGAATTAAAACTCCAAGCTCTCTTAGAACAAATGTGTACTTTTTTTCTTTATTAAAATGCCTTTCTAGAGTGACAAAGATACTCTATTTTTTTTTATATATCAGAAAATAAGAACAAAGCACATGATATCATTTGAAATCAAGTAAATAATCATCCAGAAACAGAAAAATCTGAGGTGTTCTTTAACAACAGTGAGTGTATTTTTTCCCAGCGTCTTTTCATATAAACTCAAAATTAATAAATATTTCTAGAATATAGGCAAAACCCATATTTTTTTAGTCAGGAAAATGATTGTCAATCTCTCCCCAGTAAGTTTTTTATTTTTAAAAAATAACTCAAGTATTTGTCTTTCTATCTTCAGTTAAAGTATACTTTGCAGTATACATTCTTCCAGTATAAAAAACACTTCTGGTTACTATGACTCATATTAATCCCATTTCTACTCTGTTTTGAATGAATGATGGTGTGAAAACTTAAATGATGTCTGAGAAATTAATTCATTCTACTTTTAATATGTGTAAAATACCCAAAGTTACATTTTTTATTGTTAAAAGGAGACTTTTCTGTCTATGCTCAATGTCATCAGGCAAGAACCACTTCCATGAAATAACGAAATAATTCTCAAAATATATGTGAATAAATCTCTGAATCATGACAATGGAAGTAAAATATCACAGAGAGATGTTTCCAATATCAAAAGTAACACGTAGGAATAACCATTATGGTCCAGTAACCACAAATGATGGATCAAGATAATATTACCATTCACACACAGGCTACCCCTGTTTAGCTGAGATGGGGTAATTTAAAAAGTTCCTCCCTATTAAAGAATAAGGCCTTCTTGATAGTGTTTTCAAATATATTTTTTATCTTAAAATTGCTAATGCAGTTGAAGACTGCTTGAGAATTTTAGTGAGTATTTGTTCTACAATCAAACATTAATTCAATACTTGTTAAAGGAAAAAGATTTTTTGATATAGCAATTTAGATAGCAATGCATAGAAATTATATAGTAATAGATTAAAAATATCTAGAGTAGTAGTTGCAGGGTTCTGCATGAAACTTTAAAATGGAGAAAACAGTAGACTCCATCAAGAACTTCCTTACAATTTTCTAACATATTTGAAAGAGTATGTTTAATTATTATGGATCTTTTTTTCCCAAATCTAAATGACTAGAAATAATAACAATGGAACTGGTTATAAGTTTTCAGATTCACCATTTTTCCGTTGAAATTAATCAAGTTGTAAAACCTGATGCTTTCCACTTGAAATGTGCTTTAATAAGACTATGTATTTTGACAAGTAATGCTTGATTATTTTATTTTTAGTTTCAAACATTCAATTTCAAAGTTTATTGTAAATAAAATACAGTCATTAATTTAAATTGGAACAAAATTTTAAAAATTACAATATTTTAACCACAACAAAATAAAATTACTGAATTTAATTTTAAAATATTTGGATTTGAATTATTATTATGATTATGGACCTCACAGTCCATACAAATTGATACAAAATAATCACCAAAATAACAAAAAAATTAACAGGGTAGGAAAAAGAACCGTCCGAGAATAATTTTATATGCTCACACAAATTTACTCTGCTACTCAAATTCTTGCTATACTTTCTTTCATAAAAAAATAGGTATATTTTTAGGTTATTTTGGTCAGCAGCATATTTTGTCATGAAACATATGACCAGAAGTGATGGGGTCTCCATGGCCAAACATAACCATAAACACCTTGGCAGGAGTCATTAGTTTACATTTATCTATAAGAAAGATCTCCCCAACTTCAAAAGCCACAAATAATTTTTACACCTCGCTGAAGCCTCAAACACACTAACGTGGGAGACAGAACCCACAAAAACATGTGTCATGTTATATAACACAAAAATTTTTCAGAAATACATTAAAGACACTTTTTCCCTGTGTTTGGAGTTATTACCTAAACCCACTTCAGTTATTTTAGGAAGTAATAAATAATGTAGTTGAAGGAGAACACTTCCAACTTATTTATACCATTCAGAAAAAATTCTTATGTTCCCAAACGTTCCCAAATGTTCCCAAATCAAGCTGGGTAAGCAAAACGTAGAAATGAAAGGTTACAAATAGGTTTTATGCAATGTAACTTGGATCCTTGATGTTCCATTTTAGCTATGAAGAAGCTACCATGTTTCTGGACAAATGAAAAATAAAAGTGGAGAGAGGGAATAACTCTGGAGAAGAGAGATTCTTAAGTGTTTTCTTCAATGCAAACAGCTGAAGCCCTGAAGCCAGCTAAAGAAATTCAATGCATACTATGTAAGTGTTTTCCTGTTCTGGGAGTAACTGTAAAAACTTGTTAATTTTTAAAATGTGGTATTGTAGTTTGTAGTTTTCCCCCTCATAGAACAAGTTTCACATTCCTCCTTTATGGTGTTTTATTTAACACTGCTTAAATAGAAAATCACTCTTATAAAATACATTTCTTACAGAAGACGAATGCTGGTTGCCTTTTAATACGTACCCCAGGTGTTGAAAGCCATGGATGTACGGTTCATAACACAGGTAACACTCTTAATCTAATCAAGTATATAAAATGGCTTTATGCCAACTAGATTCATATTTCATGTCTGGAGATGGCTTCATTACTTATGAATGTGATAGGCATTAAATATCTGTTGGAGACAGCAATTTGTTTTAATATTTTTATATGCTTTTTAAGTATGAGCATTTTAATGATACCTTTTTTGTGATGACACATCTGAAGTCATTTAGAAGATATTGAAGAGGTTGGTGTGTCTGGGAAGAATTACTAAATGGAGTAGGGTGGAACAGACTTCCCTTAGTGCAGATTTATCCTGTCAGGGGAAGGAATGTCACAGCCACTCCCCCTTGCAGAGCTAATGCTCTGTGCACACACACATGAAGTATCAAAACATTTCAGCAGGTATCATTGCAGTTGTGAAATGCAGTCCTCTGCTGCATGGCCACCTCTGCCAATGCTGGGAAGCAGGACATCTTTGGATGTAGGTTCATAGCAGAATAACAGACCTGAGCTTTGGTGCCATGAACAAAACTGAGATATTATTTTGATTTAAAAATATTTAGTTTGACTTAGTCTACCTTGACTGTACACAGGTTTTAAAAATTTCACATTCCCCCCCTACATAATAAAGTAACTCACAATATGGAATTATTGATTTTCTTCAACATCCCAGTTTAGGAAAGCCTTGTAGCAACCACTAAATCTACATAACATTCTGGTTTGATTTTGTAATCCTATTAAAGGAGACATTCCTTCTTTATGTTCACTTTATCTTCTATATTTCTTTCTGCATAGCACAGTGTCATACTGTGCACTGAAATATAATAGATAATTATATTTCACCATTCAATTTTTGGCAACAAATGTTACTTGGAGATACAGTTTGTCATGCTTTTATATATATCTGGATAAAATCCCTGGAAAACACTTAGGACTGAAGCTGATTAAGAACATAATTTTCCAAATGTTGGAACTAAAAGCAAAAAATGAAAACTGGAAGAGAGTACGTTTCTTTTTATGGCATTCCTAAGTATAAAATCAGCATGTAATACATAGCAGTTGTCATAATTTTGCCATATCTCTGAGCAGGATATATTGTAAACAGCAAACATAACAAGTAGATATTAAAAACAGTATGCATTTTATTGAAGGACATGAAGACAGTCTGCTGCAGGGCTAAAAGACTGGTACTTTTCATGCCTATTGCATTAAAAATAAAATAATTTGGTCACTAGAAAAGTGACTAATGTCAGCTACTAAATTTTTTGCCTTTTATTCAGTCTAGGTATCAATTACCATAATTATGAGGGTCTGGCATATATTAGCAAGTGTTGACTTTGCTAATAGTAACTAATAAAAAACAAAAAACAAACCAAAATACTTATGCTATTCTGTCCTTTACTGTCTAATAATATTATCAATAGAAAGTGAGCATAAAGAAAATATAAAATGCTACTGAAACAGCAAGTTAGTATTTTATTTTAACTTCTCAATAATTTGCCGTAGGGCGACACAAAAGCCACAAGATAAAATACAAAGATGAACTAAAAGCACACAGGAAAATTCTAATTCTCTGTAAACTCACTGTGGTGAACCTTCCCACTTTGTATGAACTGCATAATTAAGTCTTCCCTCTACCAAAAACCATAGTACCTTGAGAGAAGGGAGTTTGAGAAATAGTCAGGAAATTAATGACACATCCTTCTGTTCTGCAACACTGAAAAGGAGCTTGGGTTGGGCATACAGCTGGAACCTATGTGACATCAGCCATACCAGTTTCAGCAGCTCTTGTTAGATTACTTCAGCCCAAAGCTGAGGATTCGAGTTGCCCAAGTTACAGCTTTGAATTCAGATACTCTTCCACAAGCAGAGGCTGGGGGTGTCATTCCTTTCGCAGTCTTTTACAATCTTTGTTACCCAGGAAGTGACACAAAGTTGGTCTCATCAAGCTGTGAGTGTCATTTATTTCCTCTTTCTGTACAATTAATTCAAGGAGTTTGTGTTGTTTTACTTACTCCCCAGACGTTACACACACAAAGCCAAATGAAAAGAAGTCTTCTGATCTCATTCTATTGTGTACAGCTATCTGATTCAAACAGGGAGCACATATAAATAACAATCCCCACTACAGTACTAAACATAGTAATAAATTATACAATTATTAAAAATCTTAGGTGTCTGAGAGTGCAAAATGTGCCTAGCAGAATCATAGAACAATTCAGATCAAAAGGGTCTTCCAGAAGTCATCATCATTAAAGTGATGTTTGCTTAAAGCAAGTATAATCAAAAAAAGTTTCTCAGATTTCTGTCCAGCTAAGCTCTGAACATCCCCAAGGCTGAAGACAAAAACTGTATAGCTCCCTGTCCCAATATTTTACTACCCTGAAGGTAAAATAAACAAGCAAACAAATAAATAAATACTTCCTAATATATAAAATTGGAATTTCACATGTCAGTTTCTGTCCATGGCCCTTGTTCCTCTCACTTTGCACTCTGAGAAGAGTCTGTTCTGACCCTGTTTGTGCCCATGGCTGAAGTACTTGTTGTCCATAAATAATACCTCCCTAAGTTATCTGTTCTTCTGGCTAAACAGGTATTTGTCTCAGTGTTTCCTTATATGCCACATACTTAAGCTCTCTGACCAGCTTTGTGGCCCTGCACTGGGCTCATTTCACTACATAAGTGTCTTTCTCCTGGTGGGGAACCTGAAACTGGAGAGAGATCTTCAGATAACAGTCCCAAACATTATGTTCATCTTATTAATTTAATAATTGAAATTCATGGAACTAAAAATAGTCTTGAAATGCCTTCAGTTTGGCTATGAAAAGTGTAATGTTTCCAACATTGTAGATGTCAAAGCAATTTCACTGGCTGATTCAGCTTCAATTTTGGCACAATCAGCAGACTGGCATCTTGAGCACTTAGAACTCAACCAGAACATGAAGAAAGAACAGCTTGTTAAGCAAAGAGAATTCAAGGGCAAACAAGGTCTGGCAGGGCAAGAAATATTTTAAAATTGATACTGAACCTGCATGGATAACAATAGGGTGAACTGAAAAAGCTAGAAAATGTGCTGACCCATCTCAATATTAGTATTTAGGTGTGTGGAAAATGATTTGTCCTTAGGAGACCAATAAGAAACTTACAATTAAAGATGTTCCTGGTCTAGCAAAATCACGTTTGGTTTAGATAGATGAAAACATATATAAAGAACTATTTTCATGGCTAAATGAAAAAGATGATCTGAGGGCTGGAGCACTTCTCCTGTGAAGACAGGTCAAGAATTGTGCAGCCTAGAGAAGAGAAGGCTCCAAAGAGCCCTTCCTTTCAATATATGAAGGGAGATTATAAGGAAGATGAAGAAAGACTTTTCAGCAGGACCTCTAGTGACGGGGCAAGTGGCAATTGTTTTAAACTAAAAGAGTGTAAATGTAGATTGGACGTAAGGAAGAAATTTTTACAGTAGGGGTTTTGAGACACTGAAACAAGTCACCCAGAGAAATTGTGGATTGTCCCTCATTGGAAGCATTCAAGGTCAGGCTGGATGGAGCTTTGAGCAACCTGGTCTGGTAAAAGAGGTCCCTACCCATGGCAGGAGGGCTGAAACTCAATGAATTTTAATGTCACTTTCAATCCAAACCATTATATGTTTCTATGAAATGTTAATAAATAGTTCAAATCTAAGTCATGGCAGATACAGGGAGCAAATTAAGCAAATACAGCAATCAGTGCTAAAATTTAATTTCATATTACTGTTCATTATCATATAAATATTAGGGTACCTTGGTTCTTTTTTCTTGTCATTAGAAGGGTCCTAATCCTGGGTACAATAATTTAACACTAATTAAAAACTCTTTGATATAAGTGCCAACATCAGTGGAATAATTTTATTTCTTTAAGTGTTGTCTTTAATTTAGATAATCCATCAAGCACAATTGGACATAGAAAAGACAGTAGAACAATAATGATTTTATTATATATTTTAAACGCCAAATAATTTTTTATTTTTTTTTTTTTTAATATAGCAAGAAAGCCTGGACCACTCAGTCAAACCAGAACAGCTAAAGGCAGCAGGCCTCCAACAAAGAATGGAAGACATAACAGGGACATCTCAAAGGGGAAGACCCCAGGGACATCTCAAAATATGTTGGACATAGCAGAAAAAGGCAAAAATACAAACTCTCAGTATAGGCCAAGACTTAAACCATTCAAAATTATCTGAATCTGAGAAAAATCACTTTTGCTGATGATCTCTAAAATTGGTCTGGGAATCCTGCCATTGAATAGATAGAAAAGATGGAACTAGTTCTAGATGGAACTAGAAAATATGCATTGTTTTATGCAGGATTTCATTAGATAATTTCAGTTCTTTTGAATAATTATTTTCTTCAGCAGGATTGACCCAATATAAGGTATATACAAGTCAGATGATTAAAATCCCTTGACAATCCTAACAATAGGAACAAAGGAAATTAAAGTACACACTTGAAAGTCATACTGAATTAAAAAAAACTTAGCCACTAATTTAAATTCCTATATATTAGCAGCGTGAAGTATCTTAACTAAATATTTTGTTATGTCTCAAATGTGTCAGTGAAATTATATGTTGAAATGGTAATACCATGACAAGGTAACTTTTTTTGACACATCATTTTTCTTTTCAAGTATAAGGAAAGTAACAATTAAGTCAAATATTTCTTAACTGTGGGAGAGAAGGGAAGAATAAACTGTGGATGTGAAACAAAAGGAGACCTGATATTAGACTCTTTGTAAAGATTAGATCTGTAGAGCTAGAGATTATGAAAGGTCTTGGTTTTTGAATCAAATAGTAATTGAAATTGTTCAGTAAAACCCTGTAGGAGCAAGAGAACAATGCCTACCCACAAAAAAAAATACAAAAAAAACCAAACCAGTACAAACCCAACAAATTCTGTTGCACATCTACAGATGCATTGATATAGGTACCCTTTAAGAAGAAAGACTTAATACCTCCTCTATTGCTGACTGTGTCCTTCTTCGGGGTAAAATTATCAAGATGTCTTAGAATTAAAAGAAAGTGTAGTGGTACACAGAAAAATCCAAATCAGGAGAGCAGGTGGAACTGTATGTATGTATGGTTTCTATTTTTCAGTCTTAAGTTTCAAAGCTAACACTGTGGTTAACACGCAGGTAGTTCCAGACAGTTTTGTCTTGTTCAGTGGGTTAAAAAAAAGGAAAATGACCCATAGAGGAAGGCTCTGTAGAAAGTAATCTGTGAAAACATAAAAAGGTTCTGCCTGATTCATAAAGGTCATTTAGATTCAAGTGCTTTAAATAAATGGATTAGCATAAATGGATTATTTTGCCAAGGTTTGCACACTACTTTGAAGATATATAGGCTTCATACGTGTTCCTAAATGGGCTGCATAAGTCATGCAGAAAGTATTGTTCTCTGAGTCAGTTAACTAATGAGATATTATTTAGTTCTTGAGTACTAAATACTTTTGAGTTAGATACTATATGAATCGTGTGTCCATATGTGCCAAAGTGTATAGGTTTGTTTGTGTTGGTTATAAATTTATATAAATCCTGTGATTAATTTATTAACATCTTTAGGTATAGTTATCTCCATCTGCTAACAGATAACACTAAATAGATATTTAAATTAATAAGCAGATCTTTAGTACGATTAATTTTACAAGGCTTCCAATTAACATGAATCAATTGGTTAGAAATGTCCAACTCCGTGCACATAGTGGAATTGTTTCATATTAGTCAAAGATAATGTACTAATGTGATCATGCAACAAAAAAAGATGAGACTCTTCAATAAGATTCAAGATATACCCAGAGAATTCTTAGTACCTGAATGTCTTCTGTAGAAAAGGAGCAGAGTTCCCAGGTTCCTAAGAGTGAGACCAAATGAGTATTTATTACTTCATGTCTTGTGACTTTCCTTAAAAGATATTCTTGCAGACTTTTTTCAGCTTTTTTGATACTCCTCTGTAACAAAGCTTTCCAACAGCAAGAGCATATTTAGCAGACAATCCCTAAGCAAAGTATTCTCTGTGTATCTAATCTTCATTTCATGCTTTGTGTGCCATTGACTTTGACCTTGTAACTAATGGTAATAAATGCCACAGTTCTCTTTGACTGCATCATATTTCAGGACATACTCTCTAACAGAATGTCTCAGAAGAACATTATCAGTATATTACGGGACATATTCTTATGCCTCTATTATCCATAACGGAGAAGGGAATGAAATCAGACTCTAGGGAACAGTTTAACCATTGTCTTATGCCAAGACAGATCAGAGAGTTGTGCTGGTGAGCAAACACCTCACCTGTCCCCAGAGCCCCCAGGTTCATGCTGAGGGGACAAGGCATCTAGGAGACAATAATGTGACACTCTGCAAGAATGCAAATTCTGTTACATCAGTGACAGTGCCTGAAGATTTATAAGTTATACCTTCATTCTGGTGCCTGAGTTGAATCCACTCCTGCATAATACCCCTGTAGATTTTTTTTTAATCTAATATTATTAGTGTGCCTCATTCTGATGATATGCTACAGTGATAAATCATCAGTGTGCTCCTGCTCTGATGAGCAGTTGCTTCAGCATGCCATTGAATCTGTCGTGCAAATGATGTATTAATAAGGCATACTGATGGTGTGTTCTGCAAAAGATGGCACTGCCCGGAAATCAAAGGGTTCAGGAATGTATTCAATAAGATTTCAAGACAAAAAGTCAATCAGCACACAGCATGCTAAGAGCTGCTTCCCCAGCTACACTATAGAATCTTATTTTTCTGAACTACTTGTGGTGCTATTTTTTTGGAAGCTTAACTTGCAGGAAAGAGGCAGGAGAAAACAGTTTTGAAAAGTACTACTTCAGCTGAGATAAAACAACCAGTATAAAAAAAACTTCCTGCCTTTTATCAAGAATGAGGTTTAATTTCACTCTACAAAGAACAGGGCAGAAGAGGAAGTACATAAACACATGAATTTAGTTCTACAATATAGCTAAAAAAAAGGAGTAGAGAGCTGCTTTAGTAGGTAATGTTCAGATAGGAACCTTACATACATATTCAACACTTTCCATAAGTAATGATCACGAGCAAATTTTTTGCTGTGGTCCTTAAGCTTACTTAAAATTACTTACATATTATACTTACTTAAAATTACTTATGTAGTATAGGTAATATCACAAGAAATCTTGTAAAAAGTGATCACATCTCCATCCCTATCCTTTATTTTTATCTAGATGGAAGAGAAGAAAATACCATAACTAATAATAAAAGAAATGTGTGATTTTTTTGTAAGCACTTTCCTAGGTATTAAATGATGATGACAGTCTAAGGGCCATAGAATATTTCCATTTTGAGCTTATCTTGGCTTTTTTACTTGAAAAAGTAAATCTTTGAATATGAAATACCTTTGAATTCCAAAGATTTTGGATACTTTCCAACAGATGATGCTAAAAGGATCATGCCTTTAAAGCAATAAAACCAAATTTAAAAACTCATAAATATTTTTCCAAAATTCCTGAAAGCTAAATTAGGAACATTTTAATCTGATTTGGGAAAGCACTATGTAGAAATTTTAACTAACCAAAGTTTATGTGACAGAATATTTCAGCAGCCTTTAGATTTTCCAATTCAATTTTCTAGAAGACAATAAAAAAAACATTAACTTACATTGGACACAAATCTGGTATTTTGTCAAAAAATTATTGAGTATTATATCAGTCCATAATATTATGGGTAAAAAGCACATATTTTGTATTACATATAATAGATTGAAAAATGGTGACAAGATTTGTTCGTACCATAATTATACAACTAATGGTGCAGAATGGTGCTACATCACACAGTTGCAAATAGGATAATATGTTTTCCAACTACCAGCATTTGGAATGCATTAGTAACACAGAAGTAAAAATAATTGCCATTATTTTTTCAAGAGACTGCTGTCTGCTAGTGATAACTATAAGTTTATTCTTCCCTCTTTCTTATATTATTTATTGTGTTTATTGGTTCATTTTTCTGCCAATTTGATAATTTATAGAAAAGACGGAAGAATAAAGATCTAACATGAAAAATCTGTATGTCCAGCTCTCGTTTATTGCTTTAAATTACATCTTTTCACTGCAGCATCAGAAATATAGAGAAAAAAGAAAAAAAAATGAACTAAAAGAAATCCTTGACCTCAAACAGTAATGTTTCAGAGTAATGTTTGCAAAATGTTTTGATTATCAAAATCGTTGCTACTCCTGTTGTTGAAGTGTGCTTTCCTATCAATATTAAACACTCTCTGTCTGAATGCTGAACACATTTTTTTTGAAGTACTGAGTTTGACTATTTTTACGTTTTCTGGGAAAGAAATCAATATCAAATTACAACAAAGACAAGCCTAAAGTAAAAATTGGTTTCGCCTTGCCATAGGCTAGACAGCTCACCGGTGAACATTTAAAACATAAACTACCTTTGCAATGTATGATTCTATGAAAAAGTTATCAATTCATAATACCAATCTTCTGAAACCATACAAATTCTGACATTTAGGAGAAACAGTCATTTCTTCTAAAGATCCGCCATTTTACCTTTTCTTCTAGTGAGCATAATTTAAAATATTTTCTTGATATTGTAGCATAAAACCAATACAAAGACACTAAAATATCCATGACAGTTTCTTCCCAATGTAATAATTTACTATTCCCTTAATATCTAATCCAATAAACTGAAAGGAATATGAATTATCAGCGGCATCAGAATACCAGCACTGAGAATAGTTTAAAACCTAGAATACAGAAAGAATCTGAAACCAGTTTTAAAGGGAAATGGTCTTATACAAATTAATATGTAAGTTTCTTCTTAAATGGTATAAAAGAATGCTTTGTAACTTTTAAACTTGCTCTCAATTTTTTCACTGAGTTTTTAATCAAGGCAATATCTTTCTGGGAATGATTTCAGTTTTGACAATTCATTTTCTGTCAGAAACATTTCAGTAAAAAATTTCCAATCAATCACCTCATAAGCTGTCTTCTAAATGCTAGCATCTAATTTCCCCATAATATAGTGTCCATCAAAAAATGTAAATTTATTGTTTCTCCTTTTAAATATAGAGCAATTTTATTTTTAAATAAAATTTTCAAGATAAGATGAAGTATCCCTGAAAGAAGATGGTTTGCTCATTTTTCACAGCAGACTCCATCCAAGATTTGGATTGTTCTTTTCCTTGTGACAGGATCCCAATGAAATTTCTGGTTAAAAAAATACTGCTTTCCATGATCCTGCCTCTTTACATCATTTCTGGATGGATGCCTGCTTGACCTTGTTTCTGATTTCTGAAGTTTTATGTGATAGCATTCTGATTTCCTAGTCCCTGAGGCAGAATTCCAAAAATTCCCTCTTCAGAAAAACCTGATGACTTAATCCCTTCTCTCCTTGCTGTACAAGAAAGAGGGAAAAGAAAGCAAAATGTACAGTCTTTGCAAGTCTTAGCTCTGTAATCGTCTGAGTGACAGCTGATCTTTTTCTGAAACTGAATTCAGTGTGGATATTTCTATTTTCCTTTAAGCTGATGAAATGGATACTTGAAGGATCATAACTAGTGTGTAGCCTGGCTCCAACTGTATGAGGAAGCAAAAAGAGATTGGAGAAAATATCAGCAGCTTCTCTCCACCAAAAGTATTCTGCATACTCATGGAAGAATTAAATGCTTCTGCTTCTCTTCACTCTTGAAAGCATTCTGAGTAACTGCTAAGATTTTTTTAGGAGTGTTGCGCTAGAGGAAAAGCACAACTATCAAGGAAAGAGAAAAAAGAAAATATTTGTCAATAATATTTAGGAAGTAATTAGAGTTTTGGGAATTGATCAGACCAGAACATTAAGAAAGTGGAGTGAGAACTACAAAATCACCAATCTGAGTGCCTTTACTTACAACATTCCAAAATCTCAGTAGAAAAATGCCTATTTTCAGAGAGTCAGTTTCAAGATTACATCTGATAAAGACATTGGAAACTCATGTCTAAAAAAAAAGTGTGATTTTAAAAAATGTTGGCATGAAATTCTTTATATAGATTAATCTCTGAGGCTCTCGAATATTTTCTTTTTTATTTTTTTCCTCGTTTATGTGTTGGGAGACACACTGTGTCTGGCCAATATTCTGTAGACAGCTTAGACATTATTTCAAGAAATGCGCTTTTAGTTTTTTCATCTTCTGTAAACAGCAAAAGCAAATATATGTGGAAAAATACTTTTTCTTGTAATTTACAAAGCAGAGCAACAGTAACTCGTAAAATTATGTTTTTGAAAACCAACACAAATCAGCCTCCAATGGGCAAGATTCACGTTCATTGAATAAGAGCCAGGTACAGTAGCAAACACAACTAGTCCTTTTATTATCTTAGAATATCTGTCTTACGCACAGATAAATTATGCCTTGAGTTAAGTTAAAACCTAAGGAATCATGAGAACATTTTATCTATTGCTCAAATATAAAGCAGTTTCTATTATGAGTGCATAAAGGGAGAGAAAAGGTTGCTGGAGACTGCTGATCCTATGGCAACCAATTTTTCTCTTAATTAAAAATGTTTGTATTTATCCTTTTAAAATACTTTTCACAGAGAGAATATGAGAGACATTGATTGCATTTCTGCAGAGATATCATGTATAAAGGCATTTTATAAATGTAAAGAAGTGCATTGGAACTTATATTAAAGTTATATTATTCTTTCCTATTAAATTATTGTTCTAATTAACCTAACTAAAACAAAAGTCAAAAGATGAGCCACTATAAGATGTCTCCATTATACAATCTGAAGCTCACATTTTGCAGCTTAACTTTCTATGAATATTCCCTGCAGTAAAAACATATGATTCTATTTATCATACAGTAAAATATTAATTTTTTAAAAATCTCTATTCTGCTGGCATCCCTCAGTGTAAAATACATTTCTCTTGATTGATTGCTACTGCAAGCCTGGAATTCAGGTTTCATTCTCTCCGTCTGTGCTGATCTCCTTCCTTTTACATTCATGTGAGGTTCGAACTATGAGCATGACACTGACAGAGATGCTGACATGAGGTGTTTGAAACAAAAGTTTTTGAATTATTAACGAAAGTACAAGGGCAAAATCAGATGATTCAATGGGAGTAGGGATCTTAAAAAGACCAATAATGGGTACTAAATTTTAATGAAGTTCCTAAGTAACACTGAAATGCACCATTTCATTTGTCGTTAACCTTTTTGATATGCTGCTCTTTGGACTTTAAGATCTTTTATACAGGGTGCCTCTCAGTGATAAGGACAGGTGACTGTTCCATTTAAGTGAACATGCTTAGCTGGAAGATGGCAAAGGAGTTAAAATCAGTGTGGGCTACATATGAAGGGATATAGCAGCTTTAGAAGATACTACCAGAGAAAGGGGAAGGAGGAGCTGTGCAAAAATAGTTCGCACTCGGTATCCTAAAAAAACCAAAAATCACTCGGAAACAGAACAAATGTAACCCAAGAGATAATCTAAAGGTCTGTGTCTTCTCTGAAGAGTTGCTAAGGAAGATCATTCTTAGACCTCATGATGCACAAATATTTCTAATCCTAATGGAGGAAGAGATCACACAATCTTATGTCACTTGAAGCCTTGAGGATGGGATTTAATCTCATCCTGTGATGCAGGACCTGGGTCTACAGAATCACAGAATCACTGAATATGCTGAGCTGGAAGGGACCCACAAGGATCATAGAGTCCAGCTCCTGGCCCTGCACAGCACCAACCCCAACGGTAGCACCATGTCCTTGGGAATGTTGTCCAAGCACTCCTTGAACTCTGTCAGGCTTGGTGCTGTGATCACTGCCCTGGGGAGGCTGTTTCAGAGCCCAACAACCCTCTGGGTGAAAAACTTGTACTTAATATCTAACCTAAACCTCCCCTGACACAACTTCAAGCCATTCCCTAAGGTCCTGTCACTGGTCCCCACGGAGCAGAGATCAATGTCTGCCCTTCCTTTTCCCCTCACGAGGAAGTTGTAACTGCAGTGGGATCTCCCCTCAGTCTCCTCTTCTCCAGGCTGAACAGACCAAGTGACCTCAGCCACTCCCATATGGTTTCCCCTCAAGGCCCTTCACCACCCTTGTGGCCTTCCTTTGGAAACTCTCTAATATTTTAATATTTTTCTTACATTTCAGGGCCCAAAACTGCACACAATATTCAAGGCAGGGCTGCACCAGTACAGAGTAGCGTGGAACAATCCCTTCCCTATTGCTGGGCTTTTCTCTTACTGAATGAATCCAACTCGCTTAAGTTTTTAAAGCAAAACTGTAGGGATTTTTATGAAACTTTGTAAGTTAAATAATTTTATAAATGTAATTATAAAGCATATTTCAACAATTGTCAGAAAAATGAAGAGTCTTCACTGCGTGAAGTTTTTCTGAACAGACAAACACCTAAACTTTCTTCTACTCCCAAAGAGCTGTTTTACAGTCCTCTGATTTCTACTGGGAACTTTGTTGAGTCTGTGATTTTGGGAACTTTTGGGATGATACTTTTCTTGATGGGAAAGGCAAGAAGAACTGACTGATGACAGACTAGTAAGAAATAGCTCACCTGATATTAACCTTTAGCCTTCAAAAATGTACCCACTACAGGAGAGTTGCTTCTGTTCTTTCAGCTGTAGGCACATATACATAGCTACAATCAGCAGTCACAGAAGCAGCTTATTTTCACTTTTTAATCACAGGCTTGAAAAAATACCCCATCATCATGTTGTCTTATCTTGTTCTTCAAAGAATATTTTGTATTCATTCATTTTATATTTGGGTCACTAACTCTGAAACCTTTTTATCTGTGGTCTTTGGGGAAAACTTGTAATGCTTACACCATAATTTTTAATTCCCCTTGGAGTGCTAATAACACCAAGGTTGTTGGTTCAATCCATGTATGGGCCACTCACTTAAGAGGTGGACTCAATGACCCTTGTGGGTCCCTTCCAGCTCAGAATATTCTGTGATTCTGTGTCCAGACAACACTTATCATTATTCCTCCTTTATTCGCCAGGATTTCTAATAGGGTTTTTTGTTGTTTGTTTGTTTTTTTCAGTTTGTTTTTTCGGTTGGTGGTTTTGGCGTTTTTTGTGTATGTGTGTTTTTGTGCATGTGTTTATATTCCATTTTCCCTTTTCTTCATTTTGAAATACTTTATTGATACAGAAGAAAGCTATATTGGACCATAGTCTGACTCAACTGCTAAGAAATTGTATTTAATTTTTATTTCATTAAATAATTTCAGCCTTTTTGCCTTTGGAGAATCATAAACTCTTGACCTGTACTGTTTATACACTTGATAGTCTTGTTTAGGGGTTTGAAAAACGTAGTTACTCAAAAGAGGTAAATAAAATTAAATTTCCTACAGCAGATGTAATTAAGAAGAATCTCAGTTATGACATTTATAAAATTTCTTACATAATATGAATGAGAAGAAGTAAGAATAACTAGGAAGGGAGTCTCTGCTACATCTGTGTGGGGTGATTGAAAGAAAAATGACTATGAGATGCATTTGGAAATAGGAGTGATCAAAGTGTCTATCTCTTGAGGTCTCCTCTCCTCTGGTTCCTTTTTTAACAGTAGATCCCATAGTGCACCTGGAGATGAGAAGCTGTCTGCTTTGTATTAGTGTATGTATGGATTAGTTTAAAATGTATAAAATCAATTATATATTAAACAATGAAAGGATTTTAAAAAGTTTTTTATCTTTCTAGGAGCACTGAATTGAAGAGTTTAAAATTTATGACTAGAGATCTGTGTAAGTGGTACTGGAGGGGAATAGGCTAAATAGGGAGAGGTTATGAGTCCAGAGGTTGACTAGAGGAAGGATTCAATCACAAATATGGACTTATCTTGGCTTATGACCACTACTCACTCTTTTCGAGATGTCTCTTAAAAAGTGGGGTTTTTTAAAAAATAATTCTGAACAGTTGTTAATTAGAAGAGATTTGATAGAAAATCTGTAAATTTTTCTGGTCCAGACCTACCACAGTTAATACTTATGGTAGGTGTTTTTACTCAGTAGTCACTTACATAAATATCCCTTGCTGGAATTTACTACAGCACCCAGACACAGGAAACTTTATTACTGTATTAAGAGCTGCTGCCATCTAATAAGAACATTCATCTACCACACATCACTTTTACAGGACATCAATATTTAAATCTTTGCATGGTGCTCCTTCTGTTGTATATCATATGAGCCTTATCCCTTCAAGATAAGCAGAAACCCTTCAATTTTGGTTCAGTGATTATGAGCTTGAGAACTGCTGTTAAGAAACAGCGTAACATTCACAGCTTCCACACATTTGGTAGGAAACTGTCTTGTAAGATTAGAAATCTAAGCAAATATAACAAATAATAAATATAAGAAAAACCTCACTTAAACACATCTCTAGTCAAATATAAGCTCTTATATTTTACAAAAATATATTTAATGCTGTGTAGACATATCAAATGAGTAGTGATTTTCTAATGCTGCTAGCAGGAGGTCAGAAGTAACTGTAAATAAGGTGGGATTATCACTGATAGAAAGTCCAGGAGATGATACTCTCTGGTGCCCACATATACAGGCTGCATCTTGCAAGTGGGAACTGAGTTATTTAAAAATTGACTTGTAACACTTATATTCAGCTTTCTCTTTTTTTTTTTT
>VZRO01002273.1:48819-148095 GCA_013397915.1 Daphoenositta chrysoptera
TTTTTTGCCTTGCAACTGAAACAAACAAGACTTTCCTGCCAGCCTTCAGTTATTTAAAACATTTGCATGTTTTTTTGCACCTAAAATGTGTCATTGCCAACACAACTATTGCATGTTACCATGTAGGAGGATGGTTACTTGTTAAAAGGAGAGACATCTGCAAAACTGATTAAGTGATCAGGCAGTGCACAAATAAGAAGGTTTGCAGTCTTGGGCTCCTACTTGTATTTACTCTCCCTAACAAGTATCCTGCTTTGCAAAATCTTTGAATCCTAAAGATTTTACTGGGAAGTAAAAGAAACTTATTAATTTCCATATTCATTGAAGATTAGCATTCTTCCCATACCACTTACTGTAAACTAAACGCATTTCTACTAATTTTATATTCAACAAGGAATTCTTCATACTCATCTCATCTGTAAGAACCTCTTCAATATTTATCTTTAACAAAGGAAAGAAATGTATTTTTTTTCTTGCTTATCTTTAGGAATTCAACAAAACATTCAGTAGTTACCTGCTTTGTGTGATAGGATATGAAAACATACAAAATGAGATTACTTAAAAGTCTTGTTTGCAAAATAAATTAATGAGCTCTTGATGTCTTTATTTCCTCCTAACCCAAATCTGCAGCTCTATACTCTCCAATTTTTATAAATTTTAGAAAGTAATACTAAACTGTAGTTTATAGGTGGGTCCCCAAAGAAGTCAGTAATGTTCTTAAAGTATCTCTAGGGCTTCTAAAGACTTATGCATTCAAGATGGATTTGATTGCTTGGCAAAGATAGTGATAAAAAGGCATTGAAAAACTTGCAGAGAAATATCAAGGTATGAAAAAGGAAATTTGGTGCAAAACATACCTGCTGCATTTTCTTCCTAGTTACAGTACCTTCAAAAGTATGAATCTTCTATGTCTGATGTGAAGAGAAAAGCACCAAAAAAAATCAATAGCTTGTTAAGAAAATTGTTGGGATGTCAGTTAGCTTACAAAAGGATATTTCTTTATGAGGGATTTTGTGAATGACAGCTGTTCCTCTCAGCAGTAACCAACAAAATGGAGGTGACTGCTCACAGAATAGTAATGGCAATATGAGGAGCAAAGGAAGAAATGTGACAAAATGTACAAGAAATATAATTATTAGCAATCAGAAGAATAAAAAAGTGGTAAATATACTAATTATTGTTCATATTTTATATTCTTATGTTACTTTGTCAGCAAAATAAAGCAAGATACCAGATTAAATACCAAGTAGAATTTCATTGAGTCATTTAAAACTTGAGATAAAAATAAGTTAAAATGATCAGGGGTCATGAGGTTCTCAGAATAAACATTAAATTCACTACTGAACAGAGGCCCGTCCTCATCAAGTTCATTATAATTCGCAGAAGATTAGATAACTTTAGGTTCAAACATAACGCTGAGCCGAGCCTTCTATTGAAAGCAGGGTTAAATTCAAACCGAGATCAAGTTGCTCATAATCTTGTCCACCTGAATTTTGAATAACTGTCAATGATAGCAGAGGGACTGGGAAATTCCAAACCTATAAACATGAATTTCAACAGCTTGAGCTAAAAAGCCGATCTTTTGGCAAGCCTTATGTAGTTATATACATTCTTTTTTTTTTTTGAATTGAGGAAGGTTGAGTGCTTAGCCCATATTCACCAGTCTGCTGTACTGTAATTCATCTTTAAAAGAGATTAGGTTAGCTCCAGCCTGTACTGTGAAATAAAAAGTCTTGTGCCATACGATTTGGGCTTGTAATGCTGAGAGTTATGCTGACGAGAGCAATTTTAAGTGAGTCTGTACCTGACACAATATACAAAAGAAATAAAAGCCCGGCAGCATACCAGCTGATTGGATGAAATGCTCTGACTCAGAAGGAAGTTTCAGAAATAAATTAAAGGAATCAAAGGAGAGCAGAAAGTAGTTTACATTTTAAAAGTGAGGAAGACCTGATGAGGCAGCAAATATCCACTAGAGAAAATTCATTGCTCAAACATCTCAAAAAAAGCAAGACATAGAGGATAAGCTATTGCTAAGGAATGTTGCATATTCTGACCTCAACATGGGCATAACTTTAACATTATTAGCTGGGAAAATATTGTCTGTAGAAGGAAAAAAAATCCATTATTATTATTATTGAAAGTATTATTAAAAATAAAAGGCTCAATACAGTCATTCTTTTCATGCTCCATGCATTTTCCCACACCCTTCTTTACAGCAGTTGTTAATGTTTCTTAGGCAAAAATCACTCCTCCATTTTCTGCAGACTAAAACACCTTTCTTACTTCTCCTATGCCTAACATTTTTTTCTGTTTGACAGAAATCAAGTCCAAAAGCCCTAAAAACAATAAACAGTAACAAAAGTTAAATTCAGGGTGAAATTTCATGTAGGTCTTTCCATATTTGTGAGTTACCAAGGATTATCATTATCCTGGATCATTTGACTCGTCTGGTATATACCAGTGGCCTACACGCATTTACTGTCCCAGGTGAGGCCCGCAGAAGTTGTATGGGGACCACTTGGAAGGAAAAGCCAGGGACATAAGAAGCCAGGGGCAGGTGTATGAATGTTGGCAGTCACTACCAGCCTGGCCTTAGTCTGAATTCCCATGAAGTGATGGTGGGTTCAAAAGTTTAGTTTTCACAAACACATTATTTTTTCTTGATAAGAATACTAGTTGTCATTACAACCTTGTCTCAGTTTCATGCACTAATTGTTTTTTGTTTAGAATGTGCTGTGTTCTCTTCATACATTTTAATTTCAGAATAAATATTTTAATTTTCAGTTGCTAAAATCCTAGCTGGAAAACAGAAGTGAACAGTGGTTTCTTAAAGCATGGAGGACAGATTCCTTTTATGCTTTTTTTGCTTGCATACTTGCAATAAGATAAAAATATGTTTGCTATCAAAACGTCATGAAATACAGTTTCCCAGAAAGCTTCTGCTTTTCCGTTTGTGGCTTTTTTGGAAGTGTGGATCCCAAGGCTCAGATGGTGACCAGAAGCAGCACGGTCCTTGTTCTGTCTGCTCCTGTCCCCACAGCCCTGCCTTGGGCTCCACCAAGCTGGAGGTGCCCGATGCCAGGGTCTGGGGGTGTCCCAGTGCCCCCCTGGCTGCCCCTGCTGCTGGCTGGGGTGGTGGGGTGGGCCCTGGCTGCCCGGCTCTGCTGCTGCATGTATGATAAATAACCACAGAGCCCCAACACCCTCCTGACAAATAATCACAAATGAAACTGCAGATCACTGTCAGCATGTGTTCTGCCTGTGTATGAACTTTACTATAGTAGTGTTATAGAAATTAAATAAACACTGAACAGGAACAAGAAGATGAGAGGTCCTTGATTATTTTCAATTAATTTTAATTGCTGACATTTTAAGCAGCAGTTTAGTTTCTTGAGTTCTTCCCTTCCCTGTCTCTGGATGACATTGTGACTCCTGCTAGTTTTTTATTGCTTTGGGTTCCCTCAGTGCTGTTTAAAAAAGAAGAGCTTTAATAGGTGAAAAGTTTAAAATCCATTTTAGTCAAGTGACTACATGGAGACAGGGTAGCATTTGAAAGCTTAGCAGTTTATTTCAAGGAGGGAAAAGGGATAAAAGGAGGCAGCTCATCAGCAGTAGACTGAAATCCACCTTGCCAGTTTTGTGTTTGTGTATTTGTGTTATATATAGCCACTGCTGCCACACGCATCATGCACTATACAAAAACAACCTTTGGAACCATTTGGACTAATAAAAAAAGAGAGGTTTTTCTGACATAAAAATGGGGTTGGTTGTTTTTTCTTCACTTTGGCTGGTGCTGCTGTTGTTGAAACAGGACAAACATTTTAAGGTAAATCTTATTAGACAAGATGGAAGAAGACCAGCAGCCTGAACTGACGATAAAAGACATGTGGAGTTTTAGATACCATAATCCATTTATAAGTATAGTCATTTTTCAGACGAGTATTTCTTAAGATGCCACTTGCAGACATTTGCAAAACTCCCTGCAGTTGTCAGCTAGATTTGTCCCACGTACTTTCTTATCCTTGACTGTGTAAATGCTGACACCTTGCTCTTTTCTTAAATCCACAAGCCATTAATTACTGACAACTTGCCTTCTGCCTCTCAGGTGCCTTAGTGACTATAAGATCTATTCCAAGTTCAAAGTTAGCCATCGTATGCTATGTCAGGGGTTTGCTGCTGCTGCGGTTATTTGTAGATAAATAATTGAAATGTTCCACCTATCTCATCTGAATCAATGTCTCTCTTTTATTCTACCTGTGCAGCTCCACACCACTGACAGACTTCTTGGTGCCAGTGTTTCCAGCATTATAGCCTGTATAGTCATTTATTATGCACATTAGCCATTATGATCGAAAACTTTGATAATCTGTTTTTTTCCTGTCAAGACATTGTGATTTAAAAAAAATCCCTCTGTAGCCCTCATGGTTAAAAATCAGTCAATGATCAGTGATGTGTTCCCTGAAAATGGGAATGAGTCAGATTGATTTTCCTGAAAGGCAGAATTTTTTTTGTATGATAAATAAATAATTAAAAATTCCTATAACTTAATCCTACATTTTAACAATTAAAATATGCTTCCACCAAATGTCCATATTTATAGAAAATGGTTACATTTTGTACTTAGATAAAGGTGCAGCTGGATCTTTATGAGGCACCAGTTTTCTATAAATACAGAAATTTGGTAATTATCACTGTTGTGCAGTAGTAATAAGCACAGCTGGGGAATGCTGCTGCAGTTGTTTCTTTGGCTACAAAGCTGAATTTCAGACTTGCAGGTTCTCTCTGGTTTTCATCTGCTTTTTTATTCTACATGGAATAAAACAGCTTCAGCACATCAGACTTAAATCTGTGCCTGGTCCTCACATCTGGCTGTCAGTGACATGTTCCAAGAAGCAGTATGACTGCTTCTCTGCCTTTGGATCAAGCCACAGACATCATTCGGAACTGAATCACTGGCATGTCTAAGAAAAAGATGAAACTGAAAACAACAGCACTTGACTCCCTCTGCACCATTTCCTGTTGTAAATTTCCTAGTTGTTACAATAAAAAAAAAACAAACCTGGAATTATCACTTAAGCCTTTCATGCTTTCTTCCTACCTTTGTCTCTTTCCTTTTCTCCTTCATTCTTTTTTATGGAGTAATCAAATACTGGTGGTGTTTAAACTAATGGGCAGTATGGAAGAATGCTAACTATGCAGTGATAGACAGCTAAACTGAACTAATATTCAGGAGGCTCTAATTACTTTGAAATTATCTAGACACATAGGCACCTGGTGGCTAGCATTCTAAATTGTCACCTGCTAATTAAATGTGAGACATTCACGTACATACTTCATTTATAGCTTTTAGAGCTTGAACTACCTGACTTGGTAGAAATTGCAGTTGGTTTTGACTTTTTTAAGAAAAAAAGGCATTTAATTGAGGTATTTCTTTTTACTTCCTCTCACTTTGTATTCCCAGAACTAACATGGATCTGTTGTCTTTTGTCTACTCCTTCCAGCCTAAGAGGGTCAGACAGCCCCTTTTTGGAGTGTATCCTCCATGACCTGATAGGATTATTCTTAATATCAGAATTTACATTATCTATGCATCTCCCTTTGAAAACAAGATGTCCCCAAAAGCTGATTGAAAGAGTGTCCTTTGTTGCCCCTCTGCACTAGGTTTCCAAGCTGGCTGCCAATGCAGGACAGCTGCATTTCATACTGTGAAAGCCTTTGTGGATGTATTTCATTCCTCATCTTTTTCTGGTTTTACTACCAGGAAGTAAATATTACTTCTTGAATCTGTGCCTTTGATACAGTTTTATTTTTTTGCGAACTGCATTGATAGAGAAGTCATGTTACCACCATGTCAAACTGACCACTGAACCTTTACTGAATTCCACAGGATTTTCAAGAGTTCAAGGTCTATGAAGTACAAAAAGCCAGACCAAATTGTACACTCTTGACAAAAGGCATTTGTTTAATTTCTGTTAAAGGAGACATTTTTGAAACTTTTTCATACTTTCTTCATACTTCAGCTTTTGGCAATCTTTCTTCTAAACCTCTATGGCTGTAAAGTACTATCTGTGAAACAAATTTTAAGACCCACATCCTGATTAGTTATTTAGGTTTCATGGGGGGGGGTTGTTTATTTTGTCTTGTTTTCAGCTCATGCAGAAGGAGAATATGTGATAAAATAGAAAATAGAAACAAAAAAAAATAGAGAAGATAGGAAGTAATGTCATAACAGTAGAAAAATTGTAGCAAAACTTAGTGCAGGCCATGTAGGAGAAAAAGATTATTTTATTAAAAATACAACAAAATGAAAATAAATAAACAAATAAAAAACCCCAACCACATTAGCTCATATTAACACCCATGCTGACATGCTCACAGGAAGCAAGATTTTTGTGGTTTAGCATCCTCTTCAGTGAGCAATGACCAACGATCTTGTACAATAGCAGTCGGCCCCAGGATGATACAGGTTCCAAAGAGCACCTCATTACCTCCTCCAGTTTTCTTGGGTGGATGACTTGCTTGCCCGTTTTTCATGTGTCTGTTGGACTCTTCAGAGATTAATCTCTCCATCTTGTTCAACCTCTACAGTCCTTCAGAGTTTATTCAGTTATTTGTCTATTGAATCGGATGTTTCAAAAATCAACGCAGAAGTGTGAGTGGGTTTTGATGCTCACCTGTCCATCTACGTGCTATCAGCACATACTATTCTTATAGGCTTAGTTTTCTGCTTTTTCTTCCATTGCTTCTATAGCAGAAAAATCCTGTTAATTCTCCATTCACACCAATCTTAATGATTTTACTGCAGGTTCGTAGAAATGAAAGTTGCAGAACCAATTTCCCCTCCACTAATCGTGTCAACTAATAGATTAAAGTCATCTCTCAAATTGCAATAACCTGTTTTTTGCATGGTTTGTAAGCAAATTGTGCTAATCAGTAAGCATTACTGCCTGGTCAGATGTGACAGCTGAGGAATTTGCGTGTACTCATAATGGTCCTTGGTTGTCTGATGAGTGAACTGATCATTACCAAAGATCATGAAGTCTCTGAAGTGAAGTATGTTTATAGAGCAATGGGTGGATTGTTTTGAGGAAAACAAAGTCTGAGTGGGATAAAAGGCAGGAAGAACATATATGCCTAGAGATGTGAAAGAACTTTCCTTTCTCAGCTTTCATCTGGGTAGTACAGACTAGGACATACCATCTGCTTTGTGTCTTGGAAATACAATCCCCATCTCAAGCCTAGGAAAGTTTTTTGGAAGCATTGCAGCACATCCTCTACTTGCAAAGTTTCTTCTAAACTAATTTTTCGCTTTTGATTACAGGGCCTTTTGTCTGAATTATAGCCATTCTTAACATTTTTGTGTATATTAACTTTGTATCATCTATGTCCTAACATATCTCTCTAGATTTTCAAGGTTTCCTTAAATGATGTCATTTTCTTACCTAAAATGCTGACGTAGTATTAGAAATTATTCACATAAATATGTTGTCATTTCTCAAAATTACAGCAGAACCTGGATATTTTATATTTGCTGCTGTTTCATCCAAACTGCAATTATTTCCACATATGAGTGAGACTGTGTGAGGGGGAAGGAGAACATAAATGATGGATGATTACTCTCCATTATAGGGCTAAAAAGCAGCCAGTCACATCCTTCTTGGCTGTAGATCTCTACTTTCAATCTGTGAATAAAAAATGTAGGTATGAATGAGAAACACAAAGTTGATTGCATCTTGTAAAAGATTTTGTGGGATCATATGCAATAACAAGCACACAAACCGTGTTGAAATTGCAAACCTGTAGTCCTTCACTGTAAACCTCCCTTCGAGTATGTGACAAACTGATTAAGGTGCAGCAAGATGTACTCAAAGACTATAAAAGATTAACAGGTAGATGTTGTATAGTCATTCCATGCATTGTTAGGTATTTTAGTCCCCTAGTACTCTGAACAAAGTACTAACAGGTACATTACAGCACTGAAAAGTAATACAGAAGGAGTTTGGTTTTCTATATATATGCATAGGTTTTAAATAGGACTTCTGCAGAGATGAGTAAGTAGAATTTTATACAGGTATGCCACAAAAATGTAATTTTAAATGGGTTTGAATGCATTGGTAATCCATTGGAAAATTTTATACAGTTTGAATATTTTAGCACCTGTCTGAATTCATAATTAAAAAATGCTTAATGCTATTGCAAACACTGGAGAAAAAAAAAGGTGAATACTCATGAAAATGCATGTGTTACTTCTTATTCTGTATTTTCTCACTTAAATGTTGATCACAAGGAAAGAGTCCTCTTCCCTGTCTTTCTTGGTCTGATTCCACACTGCCTTAGGTAATCACTATCTTGTGTGCAAAGAAGTGTGGGTATGATCAGAATAGTAGCATTTTACATGCAAACTGAAAAGCTATAAGAAATTACAGAGGCTTCAGGCAGTAAAAAATTGGATTCCCTGCCTATGTTGGATTGTACACTGCTGGCTAGTACCCAGTTTTGCAAAGGTAAAAGATGCACAGAAGATTTATAGACAGCTCTTCTGTCAGGCAGTGAAACTTTAAACCCGTACTTCCTCTTGCTCTTCCTGGTTTACTTATCAACTTATTTTTGTTCTTTTTTGCAAAAGCCACAGATTGCCCCACAGTAAGCATATATAGTGATTGTCAGAAGACTGCATTTATTTTCCTGGCAAACTTTTGCTAGTAATTATTAAAAAAGCCTGTGTCAAGAAAAAAATCACCTAAAATAACTAACTGCTGGTGTCAGAAATGTTATAGTTCTGAATGTCTTTCTGCACTGACTCATCCCTTGAAAGTTACACCTGCTTTGGGGAATTACTGTTCAGAAAGGCACATTGTGTTACCTCGGAAACAGCTGCGACTGCATGTGTATATTTAGATAGAAGGTATTTCACTTCCTTCACATTTCTGATATGCCATTTACTTTGTATTTAAGCTGTTAATGCAGTCAGTCCTTTGCTATCACATCTGCTCTCTTTTAATCTTAAATCTACCCAGCTGCAAAAGATGGTCCTGTAAGGATGCACCTCTGCTGACACTGCCACATTTCTGTTATTTCCAAAATTTCTGCAGAAGAAAGAGTCAAAGAATATTATTAACATATTTAGGACCAGAAAGATAAATTCTATGCACCATCTTTTGAGGATTCAATATTTCATTAAGACAGGTCATCTAATAAAATCACACAAGGTGACTTCATTTCCTTTCATTTCACTTCACAATTGAGAACAAGGGTACTTGTCTGTAAGACAGATGCTTGGCAGGAATGAGGTATAGCTTGGTACAGAGGCGACTAAAATTATGGAATCTTATTTTTGTTACAAGAATTGAATTGTTGTGTGGCCTTGGGTAAGTCATTTAAATTGTCTATGCCCTGATTCTTAGTTTCCCATGTCAACAGAGTTTTAATAGTCGTCTAAATTCTACTGAGCTACAAAAATACTTTGAATTCTTCGCACACAGCACATAATATAAATCTGATTTTTTTTTCAGTATCATTGTTATTTTTATTCTACTCTGACCTTTCCCTAATTAGGGGAAACAGTAGCATTACTGATTTAAAGGCAGCATGATTCTGCTGTGAGTAAATCTAATATTTTAGGTCATCCTGCTTTTTGCATATGAATGATACTTACTTTAAAAATACGTATTTCATACATATTATGCAAAAATTAAGTGCTTTAAAAAATAAGCTATTATGCACAAATTAGTGCTTTAAAACAGGTAACAAAAGAACTGAAAAAATATATCCATCAATTTCCTGTTACTTTCTTGTCATGAGAGAGAAGAGAAAGTAGTGAAGAAGAAAAAGATTAACAAAAAAAATATAACATCATAAAAGTCTGTTTCCAAACTGGTCTACATTTGTTTATTTTTGCATATAATAGCAAAACGGTTGATTGAAATTATCTTTACTCCTTCAGTATTAAACATACGATTTTCTCCTTCCTTAATCTCAATTTATCTTTTTATTTGTATCTAAAAAAAAACCTCTTTCTTTTTTCCTCTTTTCTCTTCTAGAGCTCTGTAAAGAAAAATACTGCACATGTCTTCTGAATTTCTTTCTCTTTTCTGTTCAGTTATATATATAGAGCAGCATCAGTCGTGATAACTTAGTGATGAAGATTCCTGCCTGCAAATATCATGAGGCTATTCCTGCCAGCCTGAGATGGAAACTACTGGGAAAGTCATCTTGAGTGACATACAGTAGTGGAATGATAACAGGTAGTTCCAGATATTCAGCCAGAAATGAGAGAAACTGGAAAAGGTGAGATAAGTTTCAGTAAAGAGAAAAAAAAAGGGAAGTTACAGTAGCTTAACTAAAACCAGGGATTTTAAAAGTATATACATTTGCACTTTTTGGGCACTATAACTTCTAGAATTTTGTTCCTTGCAATATCAAAATTGTAAATTTCAGACCCAGAATATTGCATTAAGACTCCAACGAACAAGAATTACACAAACAGGGGTATTACCTCTGTTATGATGTAGGAAAAATAAATCAATAACATAGCTTAAATGCTTAAATATATGCAAATAAATTAGGAAAGAGAGATTGCAGGGGAAAAAAAATAAGAAGTTCTATAGCAATAGAGGCTGGTGCTCACCAGCTGTAGGTTGAATGGCATCTCCTTGGATAGGCACTGGGAAACCTAAGCTCACAAGTCACAATGCTATGTTCTTTCAACAAACCAAAGTTTTCAGTGTTTCAACATCAGATCAAAAGCTGCAAAAATGCACAGAAATAAAGCTGAGATTATCAAGGACATGGACAGGGTCCTAGATTACAGGAAGAATATGAGCATTTGTCAGATGAAACCATCTAGTTAAGGAGACTGAAAACAAATTAAAACAAATTTCCATTTATTTCTGACAGTCAGTCTTTGATTACTTCCTGAGTATTAATTTAATGATACACCATGATAAGTTCAGTATCTAAGTATGAAATACCATGTAGGCACTTGAAAAATTATCAGTATTGCTAGAGCTACTTTTGAATCTGTACAGTAGTCAGTTATCAGTCTCCAAATGCTTTTTGGGAAGAAGAATGAAAGATGGAACACCGAAACAAGAGCAAATTTATTTGTCTAGGCAGTCTTGGTGACATGTAACTTCTGTGTAGTAAAGAAAATCAGGGTTGTCATTTTTGACCAATGAAATATTTAAGTTTATTCCGAAAGCCTTTGAAAATTTAAATGAGTTGAATATATGCACTCTTTCATCATGAGAATTAGGATTTTTGTCTTATGTAATCTCTTTTTCTCTAATCTTTTCAACTTCAGAGTTAAAGCCAAAATCATTAGAAATGCTATCCCAGGACCTTTCTTAAAAACATCTTTCTGATTGTGATGACAATATTATTCATGACCATCTCAAATCCCTATGGTCATGCATAAGCATTGTCCTCTAAAGTAGATCATTCTTGTCCTTGTATTTTCACACTTAAAAAGAAAGTAATCTTACCTCCACTTTGTTTTACTATCTCTTCTAACACTGGGATTGGATTTCATAGGGATTTTTTCATTTTCACAGTCATCCTTACCATCTTTTTCAGTATCTAATTCAGGCAAATTTCATTGTTATCAACTGAGTAATATTGTATACAATATTCTGAGTAAGATCCTGACAATATGTTACAAAATGGGAGTAATATTTTCCTATCTTTAACGAGAGTTTCTTGTTTGATGCACTCCAGAATATTATTATTATTTTCACAGCCATGTCATGGTTATCTTATTACTCACCAATGTACTCAAATTTTCCTTTCCTTTCTTGCATATAATGAATGTAGTTTACATTTATAGGCTCAAATTTTCATTAATCGTAAATTATTTCTCTTTGGAATTTGTATTATTTAATTTCATTTCATTTCCATTGCTTTAGCTCCCAAGTTCATCCGACTCTTGCACTTACTGATCAGGTCTGGATAATACTTTCGACTTTCTAACACTTCCCTGTTTCAGGGTCCCCACTTGAGACCTGCATACAATTCTCTTAAGAAAATATTAAACGTATCTACCGCAAGAAAAATGAATGAAGGAAATCATTGTCTAATTTCTTCCCAGTCTGATCTGTTCAATGCAACTTTTGCCACATTCCTGTTGCCTAGCTATTCCTAAATTCTAATCAATATAAATCCTCTCCTCTGTAGGGAACTCTGTGAGGTGCTTTGTAACTCTAAACAGATTGGAATGACTTGACTACAGTGGTGTAATAGATCAGCTGTCAGAAAATTTGCATATATTTTTATTTCCAAAAAATATATACAGAGTGAATCCACTGTACTAGATAGTAATTTTATAACTTACTCAAAGGTCCACAGAGTTCCATGGATTTGGTAATTTTTTCTCCAAAATATGTTCTAGACCATTATACATCACTGACACCTGTTACATGCAGGTTTATGGTGTACATACAGTGCTGTGTTTTCTTCTCTTCATTCAGAGAGCATTTCCATCATTCATTTATTCATAGCACTGGAGTTTCCATTTCAAATGATGATTCTTTTAAGGACTAGATGCTTCAAGACAGAGACTAAGGGATTATTCTGATTTTTTTAGAATTTGAAATCTAAGTTTTTTTCCATTTTAGATATCCTTACTTCTGCCACATACTTCTTTTTTGTCATCATTTTGTTGGTGGGTTTTTTTATTAACATTGGTTACTATTTTTTTTCTGTGTAGCAGTAACATATAAAAAAAGAAAATCTGAGGCAAAACTATTCCTTTGGCAACTGGAATAGATTAACCTTGATCTTTTCTCTTTTCTGAGCATGTATTAGTATCACTTTTCCTCTGTTTCCTATCCCTGCTGACCCTTTTCTATTTTTATCTTTGTCACTGACAGATATAATTTTCTTTGAAAGACTCAGATGAACTGTATTTTGACTATTTTCACTTTGTTTCTGTACTTCCTTGCAATTCTGTCATAGGAAAATTTATTGGAGAGTCTTTTCCTATACTTTGTCATTGTTTTCTTAATGATTTTTTGGACATACGTTATGTTGTTTTGTGTGGGTTTTCATTCAATAAGGCTCGCACTTCTTACAAATTAGTGCCCTCCTGCTTTGAATGAAAGATCGTGCTCAAATTTGCCCTTTTTATGGAAAAAAATTCCATTTCAATACTTGTGTTCATCATTCAAACCAATCAACATAATCAATTAGTAATAAGAAATTAAAAAGTCAGAGGTTAATTTTTGTCTTACATTTCAATATATCAAATTACTTTCTGTGGCTAACTCTGCTATAAATATGCTTTCTGATCTGAAAGAATTTATTTCCCTGCTTTATTTCAGTACTTGGTAGAGATATCTGCCCTCTCCATGTGCAAGAATATTTTGTCCCTAAAGTTAATATGATATCTATTTTAAAATATAGGCCTAGAAAATGGTAGTGTTTCAGACTTATTTTACTTGCTACTTTCAGAATTTTACTGAGATTATTACATAGTGAACTTCTGCAATTTCTTATAAGTGAAAGGGAAAAAAAAGTGAGGAACAAGGAAGAATTTTGAACTTTATCAAGAACTGGATTTAAAGTCTGTCTAAACACATACACCATCTAATGATTACTTTTGACTTGATTTGAACATAACTGAGAAGTTTTGAATGTTAAGCACCATAGGATATTAAATATCAGAAAAGATTTATGACTGATCTCAACTTGAATTATCTTTGCTTAGTCAACAATCTTCTTTTGTTTCAAACGCTACAAGAAAAATGCTGAATTAACAGTCCACTAACATCTAAAGCTTTCTTGTTCTTGCTCTGTGATGGCTAATACAGTTGGTGTGACTAAAAAAAAAGGGCCTGAAGGAAACATTTCATAATCAGATGGACAGCGAGATGGTATTTTAATCTGTGTGTTGTTTCAGTTCTGTCTTTATCGAGATTGCTGAAAAAGATGTTAAATTGATGGCCAGCAGTTATGTGAGGACTTACCCTCTATGACTTATTTTCAAAACACAATTCATTCGACACAGGCTCCCTGATTGCCACCTGAGTGTAATGTAATGTCTTTCTAATATTACTGACTAGCAACTCCTTCTTACTCACAACTCACTTCATACAGGTATGAGGTTTTTCTTCCTAATTCACCAGTAACCTCCTGAGGCATGCAGTCCATTGTCTTACTCCATCCTTACTTTATACAGTGCCACAACTTCTTGAAAGCTTTTCTTGTAGAATTCATAGAACACACATGCAGAAGAAGAAGACATAAGGCAGTCTGTTGGTTTTATGTCTTTTCCCTGCCTTTTATAAAAAAAGGAAAAATTCTGACCACATGTAAATAGTGGTAGAGAATTTTGCTGCAGATGGATCTAGAAGGCAGCACTACCAGAAGCACTGATTACAAAACCCATTCTGGCAATCTAATTTTGCAACTCAAATAGTGAGAGTGCCTGGTATATCTTAACCTTTTAGAGAATGAGAGGTTGTGTAACAAAATAGATTTATTAAAGGAGAAAAGAAGTGAAGGGGAATAAGGAGAGGAGAAATAACAGAAAAAAGTGAAGGAGTATGGTTTTAACAGAAATCTTTAAAATCAGATGAAAAGTCATTTATTTTTCAAGCTCCCAACATGGCTAACCTCCACAATACTGGTTGTACTACCACTGCTAATTAACCTCTAAATTGTATGCTAATATTATATTTGATATATATTTTAGAAATAGTAGAAGGTTACATTTATTTTCTTGAAGACTATAATTTATATATTTATTCTTCCATGTTCAATTACATTTTCTGAAGTGCTCTAAGTTTAATAATTCATACTTAACAGCTCTCTGATGAATACACTCACTTGTAAACAAGACTTCTAAGCTGGTTAAAGATGCATCCTTTTAGATTAACATCATGTCTGGTACACACTCAGCCTTCTGCCTGTTAGGTGTAAATAACATGTCTCTGTGTCCTTGGACAATATGTAGAAAACCTGTTACATTTGCTGTCTGTCTTGCAATGCAAAAATCAGTAGGCTCTTACTCATAGAAAAAGCATAAAAAAATAAAAAGAATAAGTTGTGTCAGGAGCTATTACGTTTTTATCCTAAACCCAGGTAATTTGCTAATCTTCTAAACACAAGATACTCTGATTTATGCTGCAGTTCATATTGTCAAAAAATTAGATTTTATAAAAGACTAAATAGTAAAGAGAAGAGTCTCATTGATGTAAGGTTCTTCATCCAGCACATGGAGTACATTGGTTTAATGCTGTCCAGATGCCAGGTGCCCACCAAAGCTGCTCTATCTCTCATCTCCAAAACTGGACAGAGGAGAGAAAATATAGGAAAAGATTCATGAGTTAAGGACCAGGATTCACTCACTAGTTACAGTTCTGGGCAAAGCAGAATCAGCTTGGGGATACTAATGGAATTTATTACCAACAAAATCACAGCAGGAAAATGAGAAGTAAAAGAAATCTTAAAACCACCTTTCCCCCACCACTCCCTCCTTCCCAGCTCTACTTCCTCCAACCCAGTGGTTCAGGGAAACAGGGAATGGAGGTTATGGTCAGTTGTTTCTGCCACTGCCTGGGGAGAGGAATCTTTCCGTAAATCTGGTCCACTATAGGTCCTTCTCACAGGCTGCAGTTCTTCATGAACTGGTCAAGACTGCGTCCCTTTCCCCAGGGTGCAGTCTTTCGGGCACACTCTGCTCCAGCATGGATTCCTCACAGGGTCACAAGTCCTACCAGAAAATCTCCTATTTCATGGCCTGCAGGGGAACAGCTGCTTCACCATGGTCTTCACCACAGGCTGCAGGGGAATCTCAACTCTGGCACCTGGAGCACCTCCTCCCCCTCCTCCAATGATCTCGGTGTCTACACAGCTGTTCCTCACACGTGTTCTCACCCCGCCCTTCTCAGTCCGCAGTTACATCTGCACAATAACTTTTTTTACTTCTAAATATGTTATCACAGAGGCGTTACCATCATCTCTGATTAGCTTGGCCTTAGCCACTGGCCTATCCATCTCGGAGCCAGCTGGCATGGGCTCTGACGGACATGGAGGAAGCTTCTGGCAGCTTCTCACAGAAGCAACCCCTGTAGGCTCCCTGGTACTAAAACCTGGCCAAGCAAAACCAATAGATAGAACCCAAAACCCTAGAGAAAGAAGGCATAGATAATTAGAAATTTTGAAAGACTTATTTTTTAAATGCCAAAGATTCCCAAGAATAATTAAGGAGACTTTGAAAAGAATTTAGCTTACATACTTTTAATGGGAATTGTGAAGATAAAGGTTCATTCGATGCTTTGGTTATTTGTAGATAAAAGACTGGTAAGATCACTTCAATATAATAAGAAAACATCAAAAGATGAAACTCATACATGACCCTTTTTTCTCCTATAAATAGATTTCCTAAGGTAGAGACTTGTCACATTCCCCTGTCTAAAGGGTATTGTCCTCAGATGTCTGCTCTCTGGAGAATTTGGAAGATGAGGATACAGTTCTGATCATGGCTCTTAAGAGGTCTTTAGCTGCCACAGTATCATTGGTCATGTGCCTGAATACCTCTAAAATCCTGAACTGGCCTCATTCTGAGGCTAAATATGCTGAAAACCATATTGTTCTCTGGGTCAGTTCACCGCTGCTCTAGTACCAAATACCGTACCAAATAATTGCCGCTATATTGCACAAATTCTGAGCTACTGGAAGGCAAATAAAACAGCTACTGTAGATACAAAAATTCCTCTTTGAGAACTTTGAACTCATGTCTTATGTTTCTCTGGGTTTTGTTTTTTTTTCTCTTAAGTATGTTGAAAGCAAACAGCAGAACACACATTCTGTGAGATCCTATTTAGTTCAGAAAATAATTTTGCTGTCAGAGTATTGGCATCCCTTTTAATTCACTCAGAAAAAAAAATAAGCAGTCCAGATTTACTGGCCTGAATCTTGATGAATTATTTCACACGTTATTTTTGGACAGCATGGTCACCTTTAAATCTAATAATGTTTATTTTTTTTCTGTATCAATTGGTTTATATAATTTCCATCCACCAACAAATTACAGAGATAACGTGATAGAGAAAAAACCTGTTTTTCTACTGAAGTTGGAAAGAGTTTACCTGAGCTGCCTCCATTTTGGTTTTCTAATGGAGCAGTGATTTTGCTTTTCCAACCTGATGATTCCCTAGGCACATGGCAGATTAATCTTAGAGATATCATTTGGCGAGGTAGTCTGTTCAAGGCCATTAGCTTTCCTCACACATTGCTTTGCCAATAAAACTTGCTAGTGAGGGAGCCTTTTCTTTTTTAATTTCTAATTTCCAAAGAGGACAGATTTTCAAATTTATAAAGCCATGGGGTTTTCTTATGATTGAATGGCAAGTAAGATGAATTAATTATCCCTCCTCAGATGGAGCTTCCATGTAAATAAAGTTTTTATTTTTTAGTCTCATATTAGTTAATCCATAAGGTTTTAAAGATAGATGTTTTACTTTAGGATTGGGTATTAACAAGCTTCAGCTGTTGAAGTAAGTTAGCTGAGGAGAAAATACATTCTCAAAACCTTTCTGGTTGCTTGCAAATATGTCTTCTTTCATATTAAAACATCAATCAAGTGTTTGTCTTTACCTCCTTCTATACTCAACAGAAGGCTATGAAGTTTCCTTTTACCTCAGTACAAAGTATACTAGTCCTCCAAAATATTTGTATACCACCATTTCATTGCAGATTTGAGAGAATGCTTACTTCAAAGACAGAATGACTAAGCAAATTAATTCAATGTCTCTTTCTTTGAAACTCTGTGAACCATAAAATGTATGAAATTAAGGTATTGGAAGCCATTTTGAGTGTGTGTGTTTTTTGTTTTTTTTTTTTTCCTACAAGAATCCATCATACTGGTACGAGTATCACATTGCATTTGTATGCCTTCTTAATGTCAAATAAGTTTCACATCTGCTCATTGTTTTCTGACACTTCCTTGCCATCCTATATACAGTATTGAAATTTCATTATTGCTGTCACTGGCTAAGGAAGAGTTTACTCCATACTTATGGCAGGAATGAAATAAACTAACAAAAAACAGTTACATGAATGTTGCCATATTATTTTCATTCTCCAAAATATTGAAAGTGCTCTGTTCCTCTTCAGGTCTTTTTATCAACAGATGACAAAGAGGGATCAACCAGTGCCACAGATCAGATCACTGACAAAGCTGGGCAGATAACTTGATATTCTGATTCCAAGACAAACAATGTTTCTTTTTGACAGTGTCACTGTTATTAGTAGTAAGGGTAACATTAATATTGCTGTTCTGTTTTTATGGTTGAATCAACATCTGTGATCAGTGGTATGAGCAACCATCCAGACAGAATTCACGAAGTTACAACTCTCCTCTAGGAAAAAACATCTAGAGAAAAAGATGAGCAGTGGAAGGATAAAGAATGAGGCAGCAAGATACTGTCATTCTTTGCAGGGGAAAGACTGTGGGAAAAATTAAAGAAAACTGGGATGTTACAACGGTATGGAAATTATAGGGGGGAAATGCAGTTGGTGTTCCTTGGATGGAATGTGGCCAACATGCCCGACTTCCCACACACAGTATATGCTAAGGGGGGATGAAACTGAGAGTGGAGCAGAGTACAGAAACGGTGACCAAGCTCTCTTGAAATCCTTGCAGAGAAGGGAACTCAGTGATACTTTTTAGCTGATAAGCCACATATTAGCTGCCTACCAAGGGAGATAAAAAGAGATGTCTTGCTGTTGAACCAGACACCAGGGTGAAATCACTCTCCTCAGATATAATACTGATGCCCATCTCCATCCCAAGGTTACCTCAGAAGTAATACTAATTCACACCTCCATCCCAAAGGCATGAGCACCCCTCTCTGAGCCTGATGTATGCCCAGAGTCAGAGCTCCCCTAGACACAAAGGAATATTATAAACCTAAGTTAAGAATGAGGAGAAGTTAGGGAAGATTCCATGATAACTGCTGGGATCAGCTGACAAGCTGAACATGTCTTCTCCCCCATGAGGATGCCTATCAGGTAAGAATCATACTCTATGCACACTGAATTATTATCTCTACCTAGCTTTTGTTAGGGATTAGAGCTTATCCATATATTGTTTTGAAAAAGTTTTTGCAGCCAATTATTATCACCAGCAACCTTTGGACCTTACCCCGTCACAATTTTCTGTTATACTAAGAGTGTTATTCTGAAAACTTAGTGTGAGTCCTTCAAGGGCGCTGGCAGCCACCAGCAGTGGGTAACACACTGGACTGTGGTGACCTGGAAGGGTCACTCTTATGCTGCTGGTGTGTGTCCTTGAACAAGTCAGTTGAACTGCCCTCCATTCCAGCGGACTGCTCAGTGGAGAGTCCCCCTAATGGGATACTGACAAACTGTTTGGGCACAAGGGTCTTGGCTTTCTGGAGGTCCTGACACACAAATCAAGCACAGGGAGTTTGAGGAGATCTTCCCTTTCGTGAGACATTCAGCATGGCCTCCCCATACCATCAGTCCTGTCTATACTGTAGGTGAGGCCAGACTGCCAGACTGCCAGTGGGCCACAGCTTTGGTCTGTATTTGCTTTACCTCTTCCTGAATGCAAAATTGACCAGAAGGCAACATAAACTTTTTCAGTTTCTGAAGTTGTGGTTTTTTCGGAACACAAAGCCCAAACTGAAGTAAGACAACTCTTAATACAGATGACAATAATTGTCTAAAATAGACTGATAAGAATGAATGCCACTGACAGATGCCTCCTGTGCTTCTATACTGCTTTCAGTTGTAGTCAATTGGATTTTCAGACACATTCACTACAGGTGTTAAATTTGAAGAGCTTGCACTTTCTTATTCTCTGAATATATCTACTCATTCCCAGAAGGATGAGAATTATGGATTGTTGGTTACCTCTGCTTATTTCCAAGGAACAGTGGCTTTTGAATATTTAAATAAATCCACATTTCATAGTAGCTATTTGAATTAAAATTCCTTCATGGGAGTGCTTTGTGCATGAGCCAAGTTGGCCTACATTAATCTCTGAGTCTCAATAAAGTATATTGACCTGTGCTAAACTACAGTAAAAAAATATGTCATACATATGATATTAACCTATTTTTCATGATCAGCTGTTACTAAGTACCAATTTTTTATATTATTTTATTTTGTTATCGTATACTACCTTACACTGAAAGATAAATCAAGTCACAAACTACTACACACTGAAGGGGAAAAAACATGAACAAATATCCAGACAGAATCAATAGCTGCATCAATAGGTTGTATGTACTATGAGAGCTCTCTTCATGTGTTCCTCACACATAAGACAGGAAAATTTAATGTTTTGACCAATTGAAAATTTCTTATTAAGTTTATCACTTAGGTGTTTAATTTCTCCCCTTAATGCCTCTTTCTTTATATTTTAATGAGATGAGGCCAGGCCAAGCATTGCAGACTGATGGAAGATATTGTTCCACAGGATGGAAATATTCTTACCTCAAAGGAAATTGTATTCCAGTAGCATCTGGTAAAACATTATTTTTCACATAATTAGATCATATATGAAACTCTAAAAACACCAGAAAAAGCTTGATGCTTTTAACCTCTCTGTCATTTTTTGCTACAGTCCTTTTCTATGTAAACAAATTCTCAAGCATCAGCAAGACAACGTATTTGAAAACGAGAAGATTATGGTTCATTTAGATTGTAGCTACAGTCATCAGAGTCAGTAAAGCTACAGATGGTCCCACAGTCTTGGGAAACTATAATAATTTAATTTTTGAACGCCTGGAAATTCTGTGTGTTCTTCATTTTACGGAGAAACCGTTGTTTTTGCTTTGCTTTGCCTTTGGTTTCTTCTCCAGGCAGTATTTTACCATTGATACTTCATCAAATGTAAGCCTTTCCTAACACTGTCTGTATTTAGCACATGCACAGAAATGATCGTTATGGACAAGGGTACTATTCATTACGGCAAGGTTATGTGTACAGTGCTGATAGTAAGTAAGTAGTTTATGCCATTAAAAACATCCTATTAAGCTACTTGCATTACCATTAAAAGAAAGAGATTGTGTCTTCCAAAATGGGAAAGTCAGTAGAATAGACTGTGTAAAAAGAAAAGGTATCCAGCTCAAAGCAGCAATCTCCCATCTTGATGATGTAAGTGATCATTTCTGTCTCCCCTAAAAATGCATAAATCTTGACACCTCTTGAAAGCCATAGGGAGATCTGCCAAGTACTTCAACCTGATCACGATTTTGCCTAGCATTTTGTAGGTGAATCAGTAAACACTTCTTTCTCCGTAAAATTTCAACAGTCCAATGACAATAATATAGGATGTTCTCATCATTAAGGAAATAGAAGGACATTAAAATTCAGACTGAATATTCTTGTCAGACTCAAATGGTCTAATGTGGCTTGAATATCTGGCTCGGTATCACGCTATCTTAATTTATTAGCAGTTTGTCTCAAAGAGAGGAAAAGCTATGAGGGTATGAGGAACACTAAGGCAGAGCAGTAATTAAAATGCTGCATTAAATGTCAGTGCACATAGGGGGATTTTGTACTTGGGCTGTTTTACTTGTGCAATTTTTCCTTCTTTTTCTGTGCATCAAGACCATGATATAAATAATAATGATGAAACTGAGTTACAGGTAACAAACCTTGACAATTCTAAAATACGATTTCATTAAATGTGTAAAAATTGCTGATAGTAGTGCCAGAATATTTTAAAGTTTTAAGATTAGATCCATGTCATTATTTGAATGGTGTTAACGACAGCTTAACTATAGAATTTGTGAGCTTGTGTTTCAAGAAAATGACAAATTAGTTTCAGTGAAGTCTGTTGATCCTCTGTTTATCTTTTTCTTCATAGTTGCTTGACACCAAAGAGAGGGAACACCTCAGGACTTTCTTTTTGTGCTATTAACAGTAAAGGAGAAGGTGGGTTAGGAGTCAAAAAGAATAAAACTCAGGACCAGTATGGTTTTGACCAAAAAAAAGCAAACCCAAAAAATTCAATGAAAAAGGACAGCTCATTCAAAGATAAGCATTTCAGCAAGAATACAAATTTTAACATTAACAGTAACATAAATAAACAAACAAACCTCGGCCCCATAAAACCCGCAAACCACAACAACTTCACAGGTCTCGGGTAGAATGACCTAGGCAGTCAAGACATAATCAGACATAATGAGGAGAATGACAAGGTAAATGGTCTTTTAGCCTTTGTGAAGAAGAGACAAGATCTAATTAGCTACTGTGTTCAACTTAGACTCAACATGATTTTACTTTGGTGTGCAATGAAAAGAAATTCTGACTGACTGAGATATTTTGACTGTGAATAGGAGAAAGGAAAATCCTTGATTTTTCTTCAGTAGTGGTTCAGCATTCAGCTTGCTCTTATGCTGCAAGCTGAAGGCAACCTGCAACGGGTTTATGACCTCAGTTAATCATCGAAATATTAAACTCCATTTAAATTTGCATCACTTCTAGGAATAAGAATTTCAATCTGACACCATCTCTTAAAAAATCATGGAAATCACAGTCCCTGCAACACTTCTAACAGCTTTTAAACTACTTTGGGTCAAAATATGAAACCAATTTGCTTTCACTGTGGGGGCAATATTAAAAGTTTTGCCTGAGTCTAAATTATATTTTTCTACCTCAGGCATTGATGGGGATAAACAAAGTTTTTTAGAGTAGGATTACTTTTTTCCAGCTATTCTCTGATTAAAAAAGGTAATTTAAAGGAAATGGTTTGGGGGTGGAATGTTTAAATCTACATATAATTTTAGAAAATATGTGTTCACATATGGGGACTGAATGCAACACAACACTGTGGCTTCAAATGAGATTTTCTTATGATTTCCAGAAAATTCTTATGCTGATTTCTTCTTTCATTGTGTTTGATTAGGTATATAAGCCTTCATAAAAAGATTCAATTGCAATCTTGTGTCATATAATGATGAGGTAAATCAAGTTTCTTCAACCAATGTGTTTCTATAGTCAATTATATGCTCTAATGTATGCAGATTTTACGTACCATAGGGAAAGATTTTTTTCTTTTGTGAGAAAATATAAATTATAGTAACAAAGTATAGCCTATTATATGTAGATCTTTTATTTCATTACCTTCTTCTAGAAAATAGATCATATTGTATACTGAGATTCCTCTAGCTCAAAGAACAACACTTAAGGAAGAAATCTATGAAAAAAAAAATCAGTGAACAATAAAATAAATTTTTAGCTGCATTAAAAATGAACTGAGAAGAATTCTTGATGTAGAAGAAATCATTCTGGGTTGAAAATATATCTTAGGATATATCTGGAAAATTTAGATGTAGATCTGGCAGATTTAGGGATGCCATAGTTAAGACAGCAACTTGTAGAGCTCTTGGTATCTTGTAGACTTTCCCATTTCTGTCAAACAAATAAAGTGACATTTCTATCTTTAGCAATTCACTTTTAGAGTCAGAAACCAATAAAAATATACTTGACCCCTTCTATCACTAATGAGGTGAATACAATGATGTCTCAAAGCAGTATTACTTTACGTAGATTCTAAAGTAGACAAAAATTCTATCTATAAAAAAATTAAAATCAGTCACATGACAGACTGCAACCAAGAATTTAATACTATATTTGATATAGTTAATTGTGTTCACCTTTCAACTCTTTAAGGATCTTAAAACTCAATATAATTGTATGCTTTATAGTATATTTATTTCCTTTTCAGAATGACAAACTACGACTTTTCTTTATATCATACAAGAGGATTTGTCCATAAAAATAAGATGCCGCCATTTTATATTTCATACCATGCTTTCATCCAAAATCTCTAAAAGAAAAAAGGATAGGAAATATTTTTATTAATTATTGCTAGCACCTGAAGGGTAAACAGGAAAAATAATTGAGAAAAGACCTTAACTGAAAAGGAACATTGTGATGAATCCCCCCGCTCCCTTTCAAAACAACCAACTAAAGGAAAGAGTAAAAAATAAGCTGGGGGGTTTTCTCCCTTAATTCTTAGAGAGAAGGAGCAGTTTGAGTTGGTATCATCAAATTTCATGAGTCCTACAGTGATTATATTAAGCACCCACCAGAACTAGAAGGCTTAGTAAGGCCTGTGCTATGTCTTAGTGAGAATACAACCTAGAGTAAATACAGTAAGTTTATTCTTTTGAACAAGAAATTCAAGTCAGAATTCAAGTCAAGTTTGACTCTGTTGAACTCAGTAGATTTCACACTGGTCAAAACCAAGTAAGAAGTCTTTACCTTAAGTCTTTTTCAAACAGCTTTTTATGTAGGGGTGTTTTAGTAGCACTTTTAAAGCTGTGCACTTTTCAAGATTCTTGGAAATCTCAATTTAAAAAAAAACTATTCAACTGGCATGTGGCAGAAGGAAAGACATGTTATTCCACTGTAAGATGGGAGCGATTGCAATGTTTGATGTATTTTTTTATCTAGGATTTGTGGCCTCTAGTTAGATACTGAAGCTCTTCAGAAAGTTAAATAAATGAGTATGAATGGAAGCCTTTTTAAAGGGCTGTTCTAATTAATTTGCCCAAATAATTTCATTACCTTTCCAGGACAGAGAAAATATTTCTTACATTTTATACTATTTAGTCAGTTGAATATACTCTATGCCATCCAGCTAAGACATATAAATAAGACTCAGAGAAAGAATTTTGTAATCTGAAAGGATCAGATTACAAACTGTGAAAACCTATAGTTGTGGTAAATTTTGGTGAGCATTATATAGTATGTGTATTATGCACACCCTTATGTATATGCTACAGTAATGTTTGTCATCAGACCTAAGGGATTTCCACCTTTCTTACTGCAACAATACAAGCAGTAGGTAAGCGTGTAGAATGTAACAGCAAACTTAATTAAAACTGTGCAACAGAAAACATACATATGCAAGAGTTTTTATGGTATCAGAATAAAGCATATTTTTTTCCATAGAAAGCACACCAAAAAAAACCCCACCCTAACATACTTTCCTAATAGTTGAGCTTTTGGGGTCTTTTTTACAAATACAGAAGGTGGAAAAGCAAGGAAATTGGGCTGTTTACTCTGAACCACATTTAAATCTCCTGTGAATGTTATGTGCCAAAATCAGCATTTTTGACATCTTAATCCAGATGCATGAATTATCTTCCCACAAACAACAAGGAGATTAATGAAAAACTGTTCTCTCAGAACCTTGCTTGATTTAATACCTGCTTAAATTCTGCAGCATATCTTGCTCTCATTAAACTGCATACACATGGCTCTCTTTTTTTTTTTCTATTTTTTAAACTTTTTATTGAAAATCTTACATGTATGACTAAAAGTCATGGACGATATCTTTCAGTTCCATTACAAAATCTGTCATATATATATATATATGCTTATATATATATATTTAATACAACTAGAAGCAAATCTACTGAATTATGAAACAATGATTGTCTATTAAAATGTAACTCAAATTAAGTATGTTGTAGATGATTAAAATTATTTTTCTTCTCTGATGGAGCTGAAGGCCACTTTCACATTGTTAATTGATAATGCTGGGCTGCAAAAATTACAAAGCCTTAATGATAATTTCCCATCCTCCAGCCTCATATCACTCATACATTAGGATTTCAGTACAAGGATCCTTCTCTCAGAAAGAAGTACTTTTAGAGTGAGCATCATCCTCTGTGGAGTACCTTCTGTTCAGAAACACAGTTCTGCAAACAATTCTGTGTACCTCTCAGTAATTGCAGGCAGGTCAAGTCAGTTCAAGTTAGGTACAAGCAAAAAATTTGTAGGAACAGACTCTAATTTAGAAACTCATCTACATTTTATCTAGAACAAAAAAAAAAAAATCTGAAATAATACTTAAACCCACTACTTTACTTGAATATATGCCTTATTATCTAGTAATAAATCATGAAACATGAAGTATAAATATTGTCAGAATCATAAAAAAGTTGTTCTATTCTAAGAAATCCTACTTCAAAACCATACAGTATATTAACCAACAATAGTTGTCCTTCTGTTTTGGCACTCCTGAACCAGCATAGAAATTATGCGTAGTGAGTTAACACCTTGGGGAAAAAATACTTATGTGCAGCAGGATTTAAAGATGACTTCTGAAGTTAATAATATTACATTGCTTAACATAAAAAAAATTAAAAATCTTTTACTGTGATTCATCAACAGCAAAAGAAAAGGGGAAGAAGAAAGGCAAGGTGTTTACAGTCTTTGAAGCATACAGCGTGTTTAACCTTGAAAATTAACTCTCGCGTTAAAGACACTCCCAGCTACCTCTGCAGTCTTCTTTCAAAAAATTCAATGTACAAATATTTTCTTTAAATGTCTCAGACTTTGTAATGGCTCAGAAGAACAACTGCACATCCTTGGAGCTGCTCTCCTTTCTGTGGGATGAATGGTGGGTGGCATTGTTTACTGTAATTTCTCCACTTCCATGCTTCATTTCCTACATTTATCTGAGACTGGAGAAAAATCAGCATGTTCAGACAAGTCTAAAACCATGAGGCAGTAAAATGGACCTGAATTTAGTGGAGACTGGAGCTCCAAAATAAATATAACACTTTATGTCAAACAATAATAAAAAAGGATAAATTCTCCTGTACAAATCAGAAGAGAGAATAAAAAAATAGCAAATAGATAGCAACACCTTTTCTATACCTACATGGGCATCACAAAACTTCCCAGGCATAAGACTAGACCTCCAGATTTCTCTCATTTTATTAAGGTACTTCGTAAGTTGATGACAAACACTGTGGAATTTCTTAGTACAAACAATAATTTCTCAAAAACTATCCAGAAAACTACAGAGACTTTTAATTAAATAGCTCTGAGAACAAAAGGAGAACCACAAAAAAAACCCCTCCTGGGCTTTTGTTTGTTTTCATCATTCCTTCTGCTTTTGTTCTAGTAAGCTGTATACACACACTGGAAAGAAAATTTGCTTAAAAAACCCTTGCATGTGTAAATACCATGTATTGTAATATTGCATTGAGTTATATATTTGAAAAATTATTTCTTCTTAAACCAGAGACTCTGTATTCTCTATATAGCAATACTGTGAAGGCATCTACTGAGTATCACCAGCTCACTGAGGTGGCTGCATACACTTGAAAGTGAGTTGCCTCTGCAGGTATTTGAGGGTTGCTATCTATTTGAACGTGGCTGAGCATTTCATTTTATCAAAAATGCCACCAAATGCTCGTATTCTGTGTGGTCAGTGCAGTCCCTAGGACAAGTCTAATGAAGATATGTTCCACCAAGGCAAAAAAGAAAAACAACCTAAAATTTTAAAAATGGAGAAATATTTACAGCTTTCCTCAGTCTGTAAGGTTGAGTTTTCTGTTTTAGTATTCTTCAGTGCATTTTCAGGAGAAAGGTTCCAAGGCTAGGAGTACAAGCAGTCTGGTCCGGTCCCATACATGTCTGCAAGCCTTTTAAAACGAGGGCCCCAGTCACTGAGGTAATCGTAGTTCTGGTCAGAGTTTGAGCTGATGGAATCTAAAGAGCTGAGCGACTCCGCCACCGAGCCGTTCCCCTCGAACGCGTACGTCTGCAGCGAGTCGTAGGGCGGCGCGCAGGGGTCCACGTCAGCTTCCTTTAGTCTTTCCCAGATAAATTCCCTAAAAATGACATTATCCGGGATGCTTTTAAAAGTCGGTCTGCTCAAGAACTGAATCTCGGGCGTCACATCCCTTCTGGTCTTGGTGTCTCGCATGATGTTGAGGTTCCTCAAGGCGGCCATGTCAAAAGCCTCTGTGTCTTCTTCTCCACCACCCTCATCATCGTACCTGACAATGTTTTCTCGGATATCTCTCTCTTCATCAAAAATGAGGGGCTCTTTTTTCCGTCGCCTCATGGTGACAATCAGCAAGACAAGAACTGGAACAAAGAAAAGCTAGAGTTTTAGCAGTGCTGAAGTTTTCTCGTATTTTTCCTAACACATTCATTAATTTAAATGGCAAAGACCCAGGGAAATAACAAGCAATTTATGCAGTTTGATGTGAAACCTAGCAGGTTCCGAAATAACTTTTAAACCGTAACATTTTTAGATCATAAAGAATCTATTTCCCAAATCATTCAGGATTAGCATCTTCATCTCTAATTCTATATCTTATATTGTCTGCTAAACATAAATTTCAATACTGGTTCAGTCTGATTATGACAATCTCACAGCCAAGAAATTATAATAATTTTTAAAAAAAGACCTTTTCCTGAACTCTTAAATGCCCAAGTGATAAAAGCACATTCGTAAATTAACAGAACAGAATTTAAAAATTATGGTTTGAGAAGTGACTGAATTAAAGTATGTGACCAATATCTGCTGAACAAAAATAAAGTTAAAAAATTATAGATTGGAAAACACCGAATTTTCAAGCAATGTGTAAAATAAGATTGTCTTAGTTCATGGAATAAAACCACCTCTATATAAGATCTCACTTTCCTGAAAAGTGCAAAGTACTACACTTCAGATTTATGACTTACATCTAATGAGAACTGCTAGGGCTGGAGTTTACTGGATGAAACAGTACTAGAAATGTAATTGGTTATTTAATTTTAATCCTTATAGTTTATTTCAGCTTGAAAGCTAATATTAAACTGCAGGGACAGCCAAAAGCACTGCAAGAAACTAACTCAAGGCTCCTCTTGTTCTAAAACAGTTTGGTAGAGAAACATCATTGCTGACACAAAAAATATGGAACCAATACTATGGATATTGCATCCATCTGTGGGACGTGATGGAGTGTGAATCATCCTCCTAGAAAATGCTTTATACTATATTGTAGCATCTGGATAACATTTGCTGAGTTGATGATACTCCTAGGAAATCACTGACATCAATATGATTGTAAAAATAATTGTATTTTGAAAACTATCATTCCACATTTAATTAATCTCTTCTGATTTTATGATTATTTTTAATGTTAAGAATGTGATTATATGCATTGATAAGGTTTTTGATCTTTAATTACAATGCCAATTAAATGCTATTGAAAAATATGGAAAAGCAAAAGCTAAAAGGTGATACAGATAATATTAAGCTTGAGGTTCCCTAGGTAGTCTCAAAAGTGGCCTCCAAAAATTGCATGATGTAGGACTACCTTTCTTGAAAGCTTTTCTTTTCATGGAGGAATCTTAAAATCACTGTCAATCTAGCCATTGTGAGGAATGACTTAATATTAGGATCACTTGGCTAGAATAAACCAGTAATTTGTACTCACAACAAAGCTCCATATGTCTACAGATATTATGGTACTATTTGGAACTGGCTAAAGCAGGAGATGCATTTCTGCACTATTTTTATTTCCTTCTGGAGCCATGCATGTCTAAAAATAAAACTGTAACTAGGTTTTTTCCTCTAAACTTTTTGACAAATATATTAGGCAACAATTCTTTCCTCTTTTCTCAGTAGCTACCAAGCGCACATCCAATAATCCATCTACTAATAGATGTCTCATGACTATATTACTACATAATCAGCATCACCCTTTCATGTTTTTTGCCCCTGGCATCTACCCGATTCATGCTTTATGTATTGAATTCAGAAGCCACTAGTTTGGGGCATTTTGCTTTGAACAATATTTACATAAGCAGTTTAATAATATGAAATATTGACCTTTAAAGTGACATTTGTGAAATTCCAAAACATACTGATATTTGTATAATACAAATTAAGCTGTAAATTATACGGCAGAGAACATAAAATTGTCATCAGAGACAATTGCACTCCACTCTTAATGTTTTTCCTTACTGTAAAAGATATTTTAAAGTGAGAGGCAAATTAGCTTGCTGACACTACGAATATATATTTAAACCAAGATTTCTATTGACATAACTTCTTTTTAATTATTATTTTTAACATTTGCTGCCAGATTTTTTATTGCCATGTAAGTAAGCAGCTAATCATTTACATTACTCAAGTTTAAATGCATTTTCACTCTACTGTCCCTCTTAACATACTTCATGTTGAAAGTTAAAGACCTGCTAATAAGTGTAAAATACGAAACTTAGCAGGAAGGTCTGCCTAGAGGTACAATAAAAATCAAGATACAATGAATGTTTTATATAGTGTTCTTTTTACCTCTCACACTTGCTTGAAGCCAAGAAAAATATGGAGCCTTTGTAAAGGTTAAATATTTTAGCATTTAGATGACTTTATAAGATTATTAATTTCTAGCCTTTCCAACAACCATGAACAATAAAGTTTAACCTCTAAATGAACAAAACTTTAGCTGCATTGCAGGAGCTGCAGAGATGAATACAAGCCCTAAACAATTTTCATTGATATCTAAATCAAATGCAAATACTTTCAAAGCTTTTTCATTTCTCATTAAGTCATGGCTGGTTTTTATTTCCTACATTTATGACAAAAGCAGAGATTAAGTTAGTAATTAGGGACTGACTGAACTTCTAAAAACCTAATTTCATGATTCTTAGAAAAGAAATAATACGGTGGAAAACCTTTAGGCACATATGTATTGCACATTGAGGGCACTAGATTGGCTCCATACTGATACACCCAACTCTTACTAAAGAGATGAAGTGACAATATAGATTTCATATGATATGTAACAAATAAAGAAATCAATCAATATTTTAAGCAACTAATTATAAAGACTTAATAACCAGAATTAACAAAGACAGATTTAAACAAACATTTTAATTCTTCTGATTTACCTGAATTTTTAGGAATATTGATTTAATTTAATAGGTACAATAGCCAAGAAAAAAATTTAGTTTGTTCCTATATTAGCTGTGGTAATACACAGTTTTACTCTTGTGTCAGTATAGATTTAGCACTAATGTTCGTAGTTTCAGTGTACCCAAATCAGTCTTTAAACAAACACCTTCGAATGCAAGAGTGGATTTTTGCTTTGCCATTTTGCAGTGCACTTTCTAGAATTACCACGAAATTTCCATTTTGGTGCAATCTTGTAATAAGTCAGGTTTAGGTCACCTGAACATATTTCTCTGGTTTAGTTCTAACTTTTCCTTTTGTACTCAAGGCAACTGCAACGTAATTGTAAGGAAGCCATAAAAGTCATGAGACACCCTGAGGGAAAAGCCAACATGCAGAGCTATAGAGTAAGGCACAGAGCTAAATCACAGGCATTACCATGCTTTGTATACACTACACCCCTAAGCCAGGAATTTACTATAGCAGTTACGTGCATCAGATCTGCACACTGGTTTATGCCTTAGGTGTGTCATGATTCATAAAGCTGATGATTGGAGATCCTCAGCCATCTAAGCAGCACACTAATAACCTATTTAGTTATACCTAGCAGTTGCCAGTACAGTCAGATAACGTTTGGGGATTGCAGAGGCCAAGACTCAGGAAACTTGAATTTAATTCCCACTTATACCTTCACTTATACCTGTTGTTTAATCAGTTTGGACTGATATTTGCAAAGTGACTGTGACCTTTTAATGCCCACACTGAGTGACCCTAATCAGCTCCCTAACTTTAAGAAAACAGCTGCTGCATTTCTTATTCAACCACCTTCTGGAAGTGTTGCTTTGAGTACTCCCAGTTAAATGTTTTCTCCCAGTTACACATTTATCACTTTTAAAACTGCAAGGCCAAACCCCACACATATTACGTAGTCACTTTCTGTACATGTTATACCTATTTAGAGAATTAGATTCTCATGACTAGGACTGTTTCTTCTTGTTTACAAATCACGGTTATGTATCATAATTTAATTTGGGTTTTGCAGGTATTGTGATAATGGTAACAAACTTGCTGTCTTTCAACTGAAAAAAAATAATTATTTAAATTTGTATTTTTATTTTTTATCAATGTATTACTAATTTATAAACTATAGTGCCATACCAATAGGAAGCTTTCTTCAGTGTTTCTAAGAAAATAGGTGGCACTAATAGATTACCTTCAGAAGCATGAAAGACAAAAATAATGAAAAAGTATTATGCCAATCTAGCTTTCCATTGCATCAATACAAAGGAAATACTTAACCTCTCAAATGCAATTAGGTTATCTACAGGTGAATATTCTGTGTGTGATTTTATGTAAACATTTTATGCTAAACAGTTGTTACAAAAGCAATTACTGTGTCTGGAAGATGCTAACTGAAAAACAAATTACCTTGAATTAAATTACCATATAATTTTCAGAACATTAAACAAATTCCTACTTACTTTCCTCAAAATTACATGCAGTCCAAAATTGATCAAATTACTACTACTTTCATATGCTTTTTATGATTTTTTAAAATTTTTTTCTTTCTGTAAAACTTAGCCTTACTGCATAATTGGAAAGCTGTCTTGAGTAATTAACAAAGTACTGGAACTTTCTTTTGAAATAAAATTTGGAATTTAATCTCCATCAGTCAGTATGAAGACAGAAAGAGATTTTGCTTTTAAATGTTTTTAAATTTGAAAACTATTTTAGTTTGAAAAACAAATCTATACCATGTTACATGCAATTATCATAAAATAGTATGATTTAGTAATGTTCTTCCTTCTTAGGGTCTGTAAAAACATTGTGCTTATCTAAAATTGATTGGTTGCTCAAGTAAAAGTAATAACACTAAGAAATCCCACTGAGACAACCTGGGCCTTGGTAAAGACAAATGGTTATATATCAGACAAAGGGATGTATGGGGAAAGAACAAAAAGTATATCACACTAACTTTAAGAAAAGAAGAGCTAGTTGAGAATTCAAGACACTGGTGCTAGAATGCATGTATTCATAAAATTTACTCAAAATTCATGCCTTCTCTGCTTTACAACTGACACCCACACTAAGATGACACTGATTAATGTGACTGGATTTGCACTGGGTGGTAATCTTGGGTCAGAAAATATTGATCCACCTCTTTTCATTGATAAATTCTTACACAAAAATGTGCATCCCTTGTCCCAGTCCTGGAATCACTTGCCAACAACTGAAGCTCGTTTTTTATGCTCTACTAGTGGATCTTCAGCATTTTTCTTAGGAATGAATGCAAAGAGCAAAAGGAAAAAAGTAAATTCCTAGCAATACCACCCTGCAGTTGGGCCCAGAAAATTTATTATAGGAACAAATGAGAGAAGAAAAAAGGCTCTGGGACCAGACAAGCCATAACAGCTGACTGGGGTTTCACTGGGCATTGGTGATGCTTAGGTACTTCTTCCCTGTGGACACTGGCATGTGGCTGAGACTAAAACAGAATATAGTACCAAAATGCAGTACTCAAAGCCAGGGTTATCATACAAATGCAGCCTAACCTGTACCTGCAGCTCTGATCTGTACTCAAAAGGAACAGTTCAGACTGGAAGTGATGGTGGTGCATACAAATGTCTTTTTGGATAAACAACGTTGATGCCTTCAGACAGATTACTTTGGAAATCCAAAGTCTTTGACAAATAAAATCAGTAGTAAGGTGGTAATATGCAAGATTGTTTTACCAAACCCTTGTTCAGAACACTTTAAAAATTACTGGAATAAAAGCTCAAGTTTCTTGCTCTACTGGTTGCATTTGGACCCTGGCGTACTGAGTAGAATAAGCAAGTTATTTGGTGCCAACATGCTGTGTTTCCACTCAATGGTCTACTTGAAATCATACAGCTTCTATTTAGGAAAAGTTTACAACAAGACCAGGCTGCATGGTACCTACAGCAGTTTCCTATGTAATCTTCAGAAACTCCTTTCTCACGTACAAGAGAAATGGAGACATTTCATTTTGGGATCAAATGAATTGCTATGGTTACAGACATTTTGTTCCTAAGAATATTGGACTAAAGTTTAAAACGGGTGTTTTTTCACTGATACTAATGCCAGTTGATATAGCAGAATATTTTTATGTCTTTTTGAACTCTAACATTTAGCTTCTTGTCCAAATAAAGTTCATTTGTGTACATAAATTGGCTAGAAATGCTACTAGAAAAATGGTATTTAAAAACGTTCATTAAAACTTTTGGCAATAATTCCCTTCCATTGCATAAACCTAGGCCTAACCATGTGTTGAGTGAGAATAAAGTCTTATGGTGTTAGATTTTTTTATGCCACCGAGATGGAAAACTTTAGAAATGCCACCTCCTATATATATAGCTACTGAGTAAGTTGGTGGCGTTCATTGCAGAGGTAGTGATTTTTATTACTCTGTAAAAAAAGTATGCAACAGGTTTTTCATTTTGGAGTCCTTTAGAAATATTTTAGCAGAAGGAACATTTCCTTCTAATGGTTTCCAGCGACATGAATCAGAGTGCGAAAGAAGAGAGATCTCTACGCGGTGGAAATACTGCCAGGAACAGAAGTTTGGACACAAGGCTCTTGATTTGACCTATCCAAATTACTTTGATAACAGCGACAGATAAAACATCACTTGGATTATACCAACATAAGAAGACTGTGGTCTTCTCCCTTTCCTTAGACTGGTATGTTCAGACAGAGAACAGAAAAATCTCTTAACTGATAACAACAGTGATGAAAATTCTTGTGTGCTGAACTGGGTACCCTTGTTAACATGAATTTTCAGACAATAAGCAAGACTTCACTTTTTATCACTGATCCTTCATCTTTATTTCTTGATTTGACCCTTTACTGTTTAATGACTAGGTATTACATGAGAAAAGCTAGACAAACTAGGATGTTGACACCACCTCACTCTTTTCCACTGCCTTTTATCTAGTTGCAGTTTCACTGCTCAACGTAAAATCCAACTGTGTTATCATTTGCAGGAGTAACAAAAGATCACTCTGTAGATGATTTCAATTAATTATGATTCTCATCAGTAAATTACATCTACTGTATTTTCTGAATATCTTTTGTTCTATATGAATCAATAAAAGTTTAGAAACAGTTATGCCTGTGGAAAATGGACACGCTGATATTGGTTATATGGTGAGTATGCTAAACCAAATGCTTCCATAAACTGAATTGCCTATATTTTAAATATTGCAATTGAGGCAAGTAATACTTTTTTTCTTTTACTGTTATTTCTTCTATCTGTCTGGAGGCAGTTTATTATAGAAACAAAGTACGTAAATTGATAATCCCAATCTAAAGGGTTTTATTGTGCTCATGATACAAAATGCTGTTATTCCCTGAATACTACCTGTGTCTGTTTGCAGAAGTCAGGGTGGAGGGGAATTGTGAAGCTTACATGCATATATCTTTTGCTAGTATGCATTGAATGGAAAATAAGGGTAACAGAAAGAAGGCATACCTAGGAGTGTCAAGACACAAGCCAATATTGCTATCAGGGCTCCAGTGCTAAGTCCTGCAGGCAAGATATATGCTTCTGCATTGCACGTCTGAGCAATGCCATCTGCATCACAATCACAGACCCTGATGGTGAGAGTATTAGTGCTACTAAGTGAAGGTGATCCACTGTCCACTATGAATATTGGCAAGTAGAAAACAGACTGTTCCTGTCTTCGAAATCCGTTTCTTTTGGTTAATACTGTCGCAGTATTATCTAGATAAAGGAATAAAAAGACAAATTATAAAATCTGTGACTTTTCTAAAACATAAGCCTATAAATACTATAGCCTTCTATTTAAAGACTTTATAAAAACATTCATATTACTTCAACATGTCTACCTTTCCCAGTCGTATATTTTTGAAGTTGCAGAGGTAAGATCACCTGAGAAATCACACCAAACTAAACAAGATTTCTATATTTAGCAAAAGAATATTTCAAAATTGCAGAGGCCCATTTCATTTTAGCTAAGCTCACAGTTTTACACTCTTGATAGACAGTTGAAGATGAGATCATTTAAAAAAAAGAAAAAAAAATTACCCTTCAGTGATCAGATTAAGTATCTATGTTTCCAGTTAATTTACAAGCAACTATTTCAATTATTTTCAGATACAGGTATCATATTAATGGAAGCAATGACCATATTAATAGGAGAATAGGTTCTGAAGATCAATGAAATATTTTTTGAATGCAAAAAAACCCTAGTCAGTGCACAAATACAGGTAATTAGGCATGCTACAGAGACATGCAGTTGTTTTCATATTCTTCTGAGATTCAATATGGCTATGATAATCAGCCTAAAATGTATAGTTTGACAGTGCTCTGAGATACATGAACAAAAAGCCCATGTGTTCAAGAAGATATGGGCAAACTCACTGTGTTCAACACAGATTGAGAGCTCCTGAGAGGCAGGGAGATACATCCCCCAGGATGTATAGAAATGTTCATTCATTTATCATTTATTCATTTATGTTCATTCATATACATCTATCTACTTATCGATCTATGTACAGATATATTGGTAGCCAGTAAAGTTACCTTATTGTGTCATCTATTATGACCTATCTTATGATAGATTATCATCTAGATGATAATAGATTAGATCAATAGATTAGATCATGTTATGATCAATCTAGATCATAATAGATTACCACCTATTATGACCTATCTATGAAGTTATAGCAAGCAAACACCTCAATATAATACACCTCACATAAGATATGCATAAAATTAACTAATGTTGAATGAGGAAACTGCTGCTGTGTCTTGTAACTCCACTGATTTTACAGGCATTACAAAAGTCTATTATTACTTTTATTACATTGTAAGTTCTCTGGAAGAGGGCCTCTCTTTTCATTAAGTACTTTACAGTACTCATGATGTCAGACTTCTGAACAGTCTTACTCTAATGCACTTTTATTATTTTGATCATTGCTACTATTAGAGTCTTCTGTTTCAAATTGCAAGCTGTTCATATGAAGAAAATTAAGCCTTTCATTAACCACATGTAAGGTAAGGCAATGAAGATCTGTGTGAAAGAACTTTATTAGGTCACACATTACACTTACTGAATATTATTCAAAGCCTGCCTGTACAAACAGTGGCCTTCAGTGTCCATATGTCTGTTTTTCTTGTTTTTCTAATAGGATGACTTTGTAGTTTTGGCTTAGTACAGATCCATAAAAGAGCAATGCAAGAGCAATATCGTGTCTATTTAGTTCTGTTTGCTTCAACTAATAGCTAAACTGCCTGACACGTGCCCAGCTGCTGTACTGTGCAGTGCAACTAATGAGGGCAGCAATTAGAGAGTGTTCTCAGATACTTTAACTAACAGAAGTGTGATATCAATAGGAGTCTTTGAGGAAACAGTCATAAGAAGTCTGTACAAATATTATAGGCAGCTTTCATTATCAAAAGCATTCTTCAAAAGGGGATACACTTCATTACTGAAAAGATGTGCTTTTCTAAAAAGAAAAAGAACCCAAATCCTCACAAATAACAAAACATCTCTCTTTACAGTGCACTCATTTTATATGCCCCGAGTTATATTAATAAGACATGAATTCCTGGACATTTCTCAGTCACTGCCCCAAGGTAAAATCTAATTTAGATAAAAACCTATAAAAATGTGAAGAGTGACTGATGAAAAAAAAGAAAGGTTTAAAGATTTGATGCTGCTCTGTTTGGCTCAAGGCTTTAAATGATTCAAACAACAGCTTAATTCCTTTGACAAATAGTCTACAGATAAAAATATTTTGCAGGCTGATTGTAGTATGTCCTTACCAGAAAAGAAGTTTATGTAGGTCATAATAAGCATGCTGCATTGAAAAAGAAAGGTGCTAGTGGTGAATATTTACCAAATCAAAATTTTCTTACCTTTGTTGTCCTGCAATGTAAAATTGTGGTTATTTGCTGCCTCTGCTGTTAAACTGAAGTAGAACTGATGGCCATTTGGTGGGTCATCCTTATCAATTGCACTAATTTTCTGGATCACCTGTTTTGAGATACATCAGGGCTTCATTGAAGCATATGTACATGCACATTACATAACCCCTCTGTTACCTGTCAAAATATCAACCCTTCACTCAGTTCTGATCATCTTGCATTTTGATCTTCTAATCTCCTAAGAGTGCAGAGACACTGTTAAAGTGTGACTCAATTCTTTACGTTACCTGCACCAAATTTATTGGCCAAAGCAATGCTCTGCAGTGCCTGGGAGAAAGTTAGGTACTGTCATTCACCAGAGCTTGGAGTAATAAACTACACAGCAGTGACAGAAGTGTATTTCTGGATGGCTCTTAGTGTAGTTATCAGTGGCTGCAATCAAAATTGTAAACCTTCACGAGGAAATCGCGATGCTTTTGAGCATTTGAATTCACGTTTGGTGTTTTTTTCTATTTTTTTTTTTTTATATAACGAAAACCAGAAAGGCGCAGCATAAGTATATTAATATTTTCTGGAATTTCATTAATTTTTTTTTTTAATTTCAGTTTCTAAAATTCTGTCAAAATCTACGTCTAAAGAAAGTGTCTCCACTGCTTAAAATCCACAAAAATTGGAAACTCCAATTCTCTGGTCCAGTTCTGACCAGAGTACAGGGAAAACAGACAGGTGCAACAATAAGAGCATGCCTAGTCTGTGTTTCTCATGAACACAAGCCGATAAGCATAGAGATTTTGTTCAGAATTTAAATTATGAGGCGATTTTGAAATGTGCAATGAACAACATCTACCACAGGAAGGACAATACACTGGGAGAAGTCACAAAAGTGCAAAGTCTCCCAGGGACTATGTGGGATCTATGTAGGGGCAAGATCTACTAGTTTTCTGGAAGTGGGAGGAGAGACAGAGAAAGCACATGTATTTTGTGAGGTCTTCCACAGTAGAGAGGAAAAGGCCAAATATGAGAGACACCACGGACAAACGACAGGAGATGGATTTAGTTGAGTCTAGGACTACTTGGAAAATATTTGGGTAGATGAAAATATAGGAATAAAAAAAAGGATCTATTCCCCTTGTGAAATTGTGTCTTTAAGGTCCATACTTCCTAGGGGAAATAACAGTGTGCACTCATTTTCAGAGTGGTGGGCTTTTAGTCTCAGAATAACCTTTGTGTTACTGCTTCCCACTTCCCACCAAAATTAGGAGGAAGTATGCATTCTTCGTAATATTCAAAATTTGATGAGTTAAGCAAAATGTATCAGTTATACAAGTAAGAAAACCAGAGATTTCAACACTACTTTCAACTAGTAATTTTTATACCTGCATCCTTCTTACTGTTTCCTTGTACTGTTCATCACAGCCTCATTTTTACTCTTATAAGCTGATTTTTCTTTATCTTACAGCTGGAAGGCTTTCAGAAGGAATGGCTGCCTATCTGTTAAACATAAAACCTATCAAGACATACCTGACCAGGCTGAGCATTTTCACAGACAGTTGTCTCATACTCCATGGCAAACTCAGGGGCATTGTCATTGATGTCAAGGATAGTGATGGCTACATAGCCTCTCCCAATCTGTGCTGGATTCTCTACAGGAAAAAACACAACAAAACAATTAAGAGGAGATCTCTGTGAGTTATTCTTAAGGTCATTATCTTTTTCATTTGCAGTCTTCTATTGGATATGCATGTCAAATCAATAATAATCGCTCCCTCAAATACATAGGAAGATCTTGTCTTGATCTTCTGGACCAATATTTATGTGTTCCAGCTGCTTCAATTAAACTAAGATTTTACTCTCAGGATAAAATGGAAATCTAACACGCTAATCACAGCACTGAATCACATCACATGGAAGGATAAGAGAAAGATGATGTAAAATCATCACCAAGCTAGCCAGAACCTCACTATTCATACTGGGAATAGCATGGTTATTATGGGTTAAATGTTTGGTTTTTTCTGAAATTCAGATGGATCAGTTTATTAATAAGTCAAAACCAGAATTTTATCAGCTGTATATTAAAAATAAGAGAAGGCTGCACTCTGAAGCAAATCCCAAAGTATTTGAAGTGTACACACAACTATTTCAATACTGTCATTAACATGTTGAACACCTTAAATATGAATCACATCCTTAAACTGATATACATCTCTAGCTAAAATATGAGTATGTTCAGGGTCCAATGTCATAATTTTATTTAAACAGTAATTATAATTTGGACTAAGCATAGGGACCTCAATGAGTGCAATACTTATTTTGCTTCTCTTTAGGAGCAGAGAAAAGAGATGTTACAATCTCTCTTTTTTTTTTTTTTTTTTTACCACAAATGGTGATACTAGTGTTACAGCAGGACAAAATGAAAAACTGTACAAAACTTCAAATATGCGTCTATCTCTTTATAGAGTATTGCAACCAAGTTTTAATGAATATTTTAAGCACCCAAATGGAAATCACGAAGTGTGTTTTTTTGGTTTCTTTTTAAATTCCACACATAAATAACAGAAAATACCAGAAAGTAAATACCAGAGAAGTAAGCAAATTTGACACCAAATTTTTCTTTTGCTGAACTAAGCTTACTGAAAACCAAGCAGGTATGAACATAAATTCAAGCAGTACAAGGTTTTGCTTATGCTCCTGGATTCTCATTTGTGTCAGGTATGCCCTTTGTCTACCTCATCACTTTTATTACTATCCAGAAAAATTTTTGTTTTCCATTTTGGGTTTTAAGACCAATGACACAAGATAAATTCATAGAGACGCTAAATGATAAATGTTATCTTTCAGGGTAAATGTTAAATTAAGCTCACAGAAATCAAGAAGTGTTGATTTTTACAACAGCAAGCCAGAGAACTGATAAATCTTTTACTATCACAGCCCAAAAGAGATGTATTAAGGATGAAATCTGAAGAAAAAAATTCTTCAAATATAAAAGCAAAAATATATTGTTCTTCACAGAATGTATTCAAACTGAACAAATTTAGGTTTGAACTTGTATTAGAAGAATTCTTGTATCCACTTGAAGTGTTACATTTTTTAACACTTTTTGTCTTACACTGGAATAAGATACCAAGTACAAAATAACTTCTTCAGTTGTACCTTAGAGTCAGGAAAATGAAACCACATTAGCATTCACATCCCCTTTTCTTCATACCTTCTAAGAATGCTGTGGTTGACCAACAGCAATCAACTCTGAGTGCCCTCACTAAGATGGGGTAACCACTCACCCCTAGCTTCCATATCACTTTTCCTGTGATGACACTTCGTATGAGTCTGCTGACTTAACATATTTCAACTCCCTTTGTACTTGCCTTTCAGAAGACAAAAGAATACACAAGGTATGAAGCAAATGAAAGAGCAAACACCTAAACTTGTATTTTCAAATTTTTATCATATAGACTTATTTTGCGTTAAGTAATAAGTTATTTTTATCTGCCACAGTTTGCAACAGCCGCAATTTCTCTGAATGAAGCTGATCACAACCAAGCCTGAAGCTTTACACACAAACTGTGGATAAAAATCTTTCTATGGTTACTTACGACTTTCCATGGCCAAAACTGTGATATTATGAACAGCATTAGTTTCCCTGTCCAAAGATTTGGCAGTTGTAATGACTCCACTGTTGGCATCAATATTGAAATACCTCTCCAGGTCTGTGTTTCGATCTATCGAATACCTAGGTAAAGGATGAAAGAAAATTTTTCATTTATTACAGCTTGTAAAACTATTCCATTGATTTGTTATTAGAGGGAAAGTGTTTCCACTGTTTCCCGAGTTTGAGCATTGCTCAGTCCAGTTTCCCTGAGGCATTGAGAGAAGCAAAGCCACGTGGAAAGGTGAGAGAATTAAGCAGTGGCTTGTGCTGACAGCGGCAGGCTCCACTCCCACAGTGCCCTCTTAAGTGAGGTTATAGGTATTCCTCTGTCTTTTCTTTCTTCCTCTCTGCTGTGAGGCAAACTCAGGAATTAATCAAATAGCATCCTCCTGAGAGCCAGTTAAGGAGAAGGTGAGTTGGAATTTGCTACAAGACTGTACCAGGCAGGCACTGATCCTATGGGGGCTGGCAGCCTGAGCTCAGAGCTTTCTATCACCAGCAGAAGAGCCCCTGAGTCACCCAGAGCTGAAGGGGAAGGGAGGACAAAGGAGGATGATGCAGACTAGGGCCAAGGGATTGCATGTCATCACTGTCAGCTCCCAATGCTTTATTGTCATTAGACAAACACAGGCTCATGCCCTGAAATCTTTGGTTTAACGTATCTTTAACTCCCAATTTGTTTTAGGAAGGGGAAATGAGCTCCTTAGCAAACTGAAAATAGCATAAGAGAAAAGGTGAAAATGCCTCTGGGTGATTTGCTTATATCCCTTTTGACAGTTGATCAGGCAGATTTAGATTTACAACAGGAATATTCTCAATATTAGATTTATTATTGGGTCAGATTCCTGCACTCTCATTCAGGTCAAGTATGTACTCCAGAGCACTTCCCTATACTCAGGATGAATTAAAATGTCTGAACCAGATCAAGTGTGCTCATTGCAATTACTGTCACACTGATGATATATTAGATTATTGATATAACATAAACAAAATCCTTTGAACAAGATAAAAAGAAAGAATTACAGAAGACAATTAAAAAATGGGACTTCTTAGACACAATGATCTTATCAAACTATTTGTTTTTTCTGTGTTGTAATATACCATCTTCTTTACTGTATTACTAGTTTTTTACCTACCCCTCTTAGCTCTATAATCTAAGTGCAGAGACTTTTTACACAGTTAGAATGGTTTTGCTGCATTATGTCACAGTGAGAGAGAGACTAACGAGTTGTAACAACAACAGTAACAGCAGTTTTCGTGGATTACTGCTTTCCCTCTTTTGCTTTCTCTTCTCTTTTTTCATTTCGTGTTAACTGTAAGCCATTTTTCACTTTATTTCTTGCCAGCACTGTTGTTTATTTGGTCAGCAGTGCTCTACAGCTGCTTTGTGGCTGGCAAGTTTTCCCAAGAGACGATACCTGTCACCTCTGCTATGTAGTCAATCTTGGCAGGCCTCAGAGCTGAGATTCAATCTCCTGCCAGATTTCCCTTGGAAATCCTTAGATTTCCCAATTATTAAGACTATCACTATTATGCAACTTGAAGAGTCAAAGGAGAAGGAGGAGAAAGAGGAGGAGAAAAGGAGAAGGAGAAGGAGGAGATGCAAATGGAGAGGTGACAAAGATGAAAAGGAAGAAAGCAGTAAAGGAGGGAGACAGGGAGGTAGGGAGGAAAAGAAAACAAGTTATATAAATTGGATGACAGATTCTTATGAAACGAGGAGAAAAGTAATTTTTATGCATAGGAAGCAAGCAGTTTCCCTTATTTACAAGCATTGTATCCATACTCAAATTCTAAAAAAAAAAAAAAAAAAATTAAATACTTTTAATCCTTTAATTCCTCACAGCCATTAATACTAGAAAATCTTTGAGCTGCAGGAGTTTTAAATCCTTTATTTAAGCTAGTTCAAACATCAATAGTTCTTTAGTTCTTATGAGATAACCTCTTATTTTCAAAACATTTATTATTTTCCCTAGTCCTTGGTATTGTCAAGGTTTTGTGTCTGATCTTGTAATTTCAACATTTTCTGAATTGTAACAAATCTAGAATTTAATTAATATCAATATAATCCAGTGTTTGGAAGCTGCAATACTTATTTATAGATTAATAGTTTAAACTTCTTAAACAGATCATGAAAAGTTTTATGCATTAATCCTCCTTAGCACATTCCAATTTTAGGTGAATCTGTCTCTGATGTATCAGAGCATATGTAGAACAGCTTTAAGTTATATGATCTTTGGGTACTTTCGACAATGTACATAGAAGGTTCACAAGCATATAGATAAATCCTCACTACTTTTCTTTTTTGCTCTCCCTCAAATTCCAAACAACTTTGAAGCAGAAGGAATCTTCAAGATGTTAGTTGGTGATACAACTATTTTTTATGCTCAAATTGTAAAAATTAACCAGATCAAGGCAAATAAACTCATCTTTACAAGGCAAATAAACTCATCTTTACGTTTACACAGGACTCAAAAGCATTCTGAGCATGGTCTGCATTAATGGAACTGTGTTTATACCTATACTGAATGATTCTGCTAAACCAGATATTATATACCAGATGCTAACATCAGTGCCAGAAAATACTGCCACACCAAAGAAAGAGCTCAGCAAAGATAAATTTCACAAGTAAATCCATGCCAAACATTCATCTAGGACTTGTTTATACATGACAGGTATCAGCTATTTTGATCATGTTGCAAATATATAACGAAAAAGATAGAATACTTGCATCACCTCTAAGAGTGGAACAGATGCTTCACTTTTGCAACATAAGATCGCAGCTTTAGAAATTACACTAGATTCCCAAGCTCATTTTCAATGCATGAAAGACTTAACATTACCAAAACAAATTACATCCAAACAAGTACCTCCAATGGTCTTTCCTATGTATGCCTTAAGTGAGCAATAAAGACAAATAAAACTAAACATTAACTTTGGTGTATGTGTTCCTCCTCCTGCAGGTGTTTAAATTCACAGAGTCCCTAAGTCATAACCATTACTGTCTAGATCCCTTGCATGTTCCTTTGAGAATTAGTATTATTACTCTGCATAAGAAAAATAACAAGTAGCTCATTACTAGTTTAGCTAAGGTGGAGAGTCCTTGCCCTTGAGCTCTCACCTTAGATACAGGCAACCATAAGATCGAGAATTTATGTTCTCTTACAGTTTCTTAAAGACCTTGGACATTGTATTGTGGAAGACTTGCAGGTTTTTCAGACACTGAGGATAAAGGAAGAGGGGCTTGACAGTTTATGAATTTCCAATGCTCTTATCTCTTCCCATTCAAATGGAAGATAATTGGCTGCAGCAAAATTTGCAAAGCCTTCAACCATCCTGACTAGAAAAGGATGCATCTCATCCTGTCCACTTCTCTCATGTAAAGAGTTTTTCTAATGTTCCCTGCTGTGGGACCTCAGCCCTGGTTTACCATGTGGGAATTTATGTCCTATTCCATTCTGATTCCTAGTGCACGCAGACTGTGAATCTTTATTCAAGCATACCTGTATATTATAGATATAATTTTTGATCCTGGTTGATTTAAGAGAACATAAATTGCTACAGATAATAATAGGCTGTTCCTAAGCTTAGAGAGTAATAAATATGAGCAATATTTTTAGGTGATTTTTTCCTTTGGGATTCTGAAACTATATCTTCTCTTCTTTGTTCCACAGAGATTTCAGTATTTTTTTTTCAGACGTTCTGTAGTTCAGGTTATAAAATTCAAACCATACAAACTCATAGAACATCTGAATCTCCCCTCCTCAAGGGAATTAAGCTTATTAATTACTTTCAGTGTTACCAAACCCCTCCCACCACAAAATGAACAACTTCAATGCAAAGGCTGAAAAAATAATTGAGACCTCTTAGAATTACCTGACAGGACTATTTGAGGCATCTGGATCATGGGCTGCTACAGTTCCAATGATAGTGCCAACCTTTGCTGCTTCAGACACCACCATGGAGTATAAACGTGAAGTAAACACAGGTGGCTCATCAACGTCTTCTACAATTATCTTCACTGTTGTCATATCACTGAAGGGTCCCAGACTCAGGAAACGAGGGTCAACATGCATATTGGCTGCTTCTATCCTCAAGGTATAGCTTGTCTTTGCTTCAAAATCCAGCTCCTATACAGGCAAAGTTACAGGAAATTTTGTTATTCAGCGATGTTGATGTAAAACTGTTTCACTTAAAACTTTCAGTAAGTACAAAATGACCTTTGCCATTTGTATACAACCAGCACCTTTGACTAACAGACCACATTCGTTGTTTTTTAGCTTTCTCGACACTGTTTGCAGTGTCTCACTACTGAATATTCTGCAATGAGTTTAATGATAAAGATAGATCTACCTTGTGAGTGAAACAAATTTATGAGATAATGGCAAAACTTTCTATAACTTCTGTGAGGACCAAATTCTCACTGATTATTTCACCATTGTGAAATAATACTTATTTTTGTCTTATCTAAGCTAATGGCAAATATAATGTGACATACTACCCAGACGTAAGAACTCAATATAATCTTTTCAGGTTACTTACAGGTGAAAACACCCCATTCAGAAAATTGTGTGTGGGATTATTTTTTATTTTAAATTTCTTTGGAATTTATTGGTTTTTGCACAGTATTTGGATGACTAAACAATTATTTCTCCAAGATTTTACAAATTTGTGTAGAAAATGTGGCAATTGCTTAAATGACACTGCTTATATGATGATATTTTGTACTGAGATGCAGTCTAGAGATTGATTTGGTTTGTTTTGCTTAGTAAGCAAAATGCACATGATGTTTTTGTACTTTTCTTCTGATTTACTTTTCTTTGATGGAATTACAGTTTCTTTTCAAATAAATACTGCATTAGAATCAAAAAACTACCCCCCACAATAAATGAGATATCTGTGATCTGGAGGACAGTCCAAAAAGAAGAAAATTATTTTTGAGGAAAAAAATCATTTTAGCTCACAGACCATTACTGAAAGAAAGCATCAAGTTAATATTAGAACCATTTACCCTGTATCTATACTCTTACTTTGTCAGCTTGCACCAAACATCCAGCTAACTATTCCTTTGTAATTCCAAGTTTAATCATTAAAAACAGCAGCAAAATACCCAAGCACTTCTAAAGCTGCAGTCTGGTTACTCAACTATATCTTCAAACTATAATTCCAAGTGTATAAAACAGATTAAAAATGTTTTTCTGCAGTTCTGCTACTGAATACATCACAAGGATCTGAAATGTGCTTGCAAATTAATCCTCCAGTATCTGCAAAACATTCCAGTATTCACTCAGAGGAGCAGCAGAGGTGAAACACACATCTGTTGACCTACAAGGGCCTAAGTTCTTCATCTAGTTACAGTAGGATAAATCCCAAATGAGCATCTTAAAGTCAGCGATTATGCTGATGCTATAATACAGCTGCAAACAGTCCAGATTTAAATATGAAAAATGAGCTGCAGCACAGCACACTCAGAAAAGCACTGAACTTTTACAAACTCTGTGTGGCAGCAAAAGGCTTCTCCGAATGGGAATACATGTGATCCTCACATTATGCAAGCACTTACTTCTTGCATTGAATCAAAGTTGCAGTATCCATAACTCTAGGAAAACATATATGCTGAAATAGAAAGGTTTTCTGGATACTGGCCACTGTACTGGATTCAACTGGTAAGTATTCATTAGTAGAGCATGTTTATTAGTTTTTTATTTTCACTTTGGTGTTATATTTAAAGTACAATACATGTGTTATGAAACAACCTCACAGCCATAATGCAAATGCAATGTGATGCTGGAATGAAGAAAAATGCCTCAGAAACTTCATTCTATGGTGATAAAAATTACGCAAGTGATATGACCATAAGCAGCAAGGTTAAAGAGAAGACAAACAAGCACACAAGTATCTTAAAGCATCACATTATCCAATAAAATTAAACTATTAATTAAAAAATTATAACCTGAAAATCAGCATACTAAATAAAGAAATTATAACCTGAAAAATGTCAAAGACAAAAGGCTAACATTGGTTGAACTTAAAAAAAACCAAACCAAACCCAAACCACAAGTTCCCCTCAATAAGCAAAAACACTGACCCTTTAGCAAACAGTATATTTTCAGTCAAAATGTACAAAAGTATGTAGTGGAGAAAGGAAAGCTAATTTATCCTCATTAATGAGTGATATCTGTTGAAATTGGGTGACTGAGACTACAGTGATACCTAATCAAACACATGGAAATATATCATGAAACTGCAGACAAGACAGCTTCTTCTGCTATACTTATGTCAACAGTACAGTCCTTTTAAGTAGAAAAGATTATGAAATTTCTGATTTAATAGACAAAATACACACTGCACAATATATGTAATTGAACAAATGATATAAATTTTAATTTTAATAGACTAGCACAACAAAAAAGAAATATAATTTAAAATAATTTTAAGACACCCCCACGTTTCTATATTGATTAAAGAAGACTAAGTTAGAACTTTATTAACTGAAATCATAAAAATGTGTTTTTTCATGCGAATTTTTATCATGAGGGAGTGTTAGACTAGTAGGGAGTTCACCAAAAATACACTTTGATTAGAAAAGTATTTCCTCATAGAAAAGGATGAAAAACTAACAGTAGTGTATATGCATATTCTCAACAGCCTTACTTACTAGGAGCATGCTCAACCTTCTCTAACTTAGCCATGTACATCTAAGAAAATCACCATATGGTGCTTAGTGCGATTGTAGCAAAAGTCTTCCAGGAAAGAAATCAGCTGGTCTAGTTGTGAATGCCTGTTTTTCACCAGTTAGTAGTAAGGGAGTCTCAATAACTGAAAGAAGTAAACGTCTGCTCTCAGCAACATGAATTCTTCCCTAGGATTCCCTCAGATATCTTCTGGTAGGCAGTGCTGCTGACAGTATCCAAAATATATAAGGATCCTTGCTGACGAAAAATAAATAAATACATTTTAAAAATCGAATCTATGTACATATACAGTGGAAAAAACTTATGTTTAGAAGAGAGTAAGTATGGATTGTCAAAGGGACCTTACAATATCAAGTGTTATTGTGTTATGCAGTGGAAGTAATGTTTTATTTCTGTTCTTTCTAGTACAGCCTGCCTCCTGTGGGGTGTGGCAACGTCTACAAAAGCTGCAGTCATCATCCTCAATCTGTTGCTCTAAGATACACAACCTCAGCTCCTCTGGGGAATGCAGAGGTATCAATCAGAGTTTGAGGCTGGACATAATCTGGGAAAAACAAACAGATTATCTAAGGTATGATTAATATGCAAGAGCTCTTGACCTGGTGTAAATATTTCAACATTTCTTAGCTAATATAATGAAGAAATTACATGCTACACACACTAATGAAAGACTGAGAAAGTGACCTGAAAAGATTTTCCATTTTTATTTCTTCTTATCTAATTATCACTGATGTCTGTTTTACAGAGAGCATTATTTAAATGGCCTTTGGATCATGCCTTCATTATTTCCTGCTATAACAAAAGCCCAAGATTCCAGTGATGGAACACCAAGTTAACAGACTGCAAATCACTACATCAGTGGTGAAGGTTAAACGGACAATGTATACTTCAGCCCTTCAGTACAGTGAATAGAGCTTGACAGCTTCATTAATATCTGTGCATTAGTATTATCTGATTAGATCTTGTGCAGGATCCATTAATCTTTCCTTTTGTGAGGTCTGTCTTTTTTTTTTTCTTCTTTACCTTTTAAGGGGTAAGAATTTTATCCTCTTGGAAAGAAATTACAAAACAAGTCTTCTATTTTAGAGAGGCTGGATATGAAGTTATAACTCACAGAAAGCCCATTTTTATAATGTTCATTTTTATTGTATGGTAACTTTGTAATAATGTACTTTTCAGAGGTGAAAATCCCATTTTTAAGCCCAGTTGAGGTTTTATATTGAAAACTGCAGTACATCAAACAAATGCACACAATCTCTCAAAGGAACCATGGAAGCCTCAAGTTCTTACATTGTAAACTCTGATACAGAATTGAAAGAAAAAAGTCTAGCAAAAAAAAAAAAAAAAAAAAAATTTTAACAGTAATGGAAAGATAGGTTTTCACTCAAAAGCTCATGCATAAACCCTCTCCTCCCCCCACCCCCATTTTATAATTGCCAGTATTGCTTTTAGAATGCACTCAGGTTTTAAAATAATCTCTTAGCAGCCCATTTCTGTGAGAAAGTACTTTGCAACATTATTTTTCCCTTTAACATTCAAACTGGTTGGTGATATTGGTGGTAGAGCTGTGTATTGAGGGTAGAAATGAAGGCAAAGTGAGCAAGAACTCTACCATGGGAAATCTTAATGCTTGTCACTTTCTGCAGTAAGATATTACAATCCTCACTCTACAGAGTATTTAGGGGGTTTTGGTCCTTTTTTCCCCCCCTTAAGTCCACTAAAATCTCTCCATAGACTTCCACGTGGCTTGAATCATGTCTCATAACACTTCAAAAAGCCACATATGATGCATAAAATAAAAATATACCCTGAAGCCTTTTTTTTATTATTAAATTAGCATAACTACTTTAAGTACCAAATATTTGATAAAAGTGTAGGTGGATACAGAGCATCATGTTTTTATCTTTAGATGTTTTACTACTAAGCTATTAATATTACTGAAGTCTAACTTTAGTCTGCAATTTGTGAATAAAGTGAAATCTGTACTTCTATGATGCTTTTTTTACTACACTATTTCTAGGAATAGTGCTTTGGAAACCACAATAAGTAAGGGTTTGTGGATGTATTTTGCTTAAAAGTGAAGCCAAGACTCCATTAATATGTATTACAATCAGGATTCTGTGAAAAATCAACATGAATTAACTTCAAAATTGTACATAGGTTTGCATAGACACTTCAGAATCTGTTGTATTAAAATGACTGAATCATCATTCACTTCCATCAATGTTTCTTCAATTCTAAGATTTCTGGTGCAGAGAAAAATCTGACACATTTTTTAAAACTCCCATATATGCAAAAAAAATTGCGCTTTTTCTCCAAGCACCCTCACCACTGTGAAACTGAGCTATGCAAATGATCTGAGTCCTTACTAAAGGAGCATTGATAGCAGTATGTAAATTACAAATGAAACCACAGGAAGGAATTGATCCTACTCTACAGATGGAGAACTGAGTCACAATGTGAACGAAGAAAAAATTTTGAAATACTTCTAAGAATTATAAATGCCCGATTCCTCTTCACAAACTCTACAACACTTATTTTTTTTTCTGAAAGATCACAGAAGATGAACGCTTTCCTAAATCCAGCTTAAAGGTAACTAACACATCTAGTTTAGTTTAACCTTGGAATTGGCAGCCCTTGAAATCAACAGGTGCACTCTTCACTGGGTTAAAAACTGGCTGGCTGGCCAGGCTCAGAGTTGGTAGTCACTGGAGTTACATCCAGTTGCCAGCCAGTCGCCAGTGGTATTTCCCAGGGCTCAGTGTTCAGTCCAGTCCTGTTCAATAGCTATCAAAAATTTGGACAAGGGGATTGAGTGCACCTCAGTAAGTTTGCAGACAACACTAAGTTGGGTGGGAGTGTTGATCAGCTGGAGGGCAGGAAGGCTCTGCAGAAGCATCTGGACAGGCTGGATCCATGGGCTGAGGCCGACTGCGTGAGGTTCAACAAGAAAAGTGCAGGGTTCTGCACGCAGGTGACAACAATCCCTGCAGTGCTACATGCTGGGGAAAGAATATCTGGAAAGCTGCCCATCAGAAAAGAACCTGGGCGTGCTGATCCTGAGCCAGTGTGTGCCCAGGTGCCTCAGAAAGCCCACGGCATCCTGGCTTGTATCAGAACCAATGTGTCTGCAAGCACCAGGGCAGTGACTGCCCTCCTTCTACTTGGCACCGCTGAGACCACACCTTGAGTCCTTGTCCAGTTTTGGTCGCCCCACTCAGGAGGTGCTGGAGTGTAGAGAGAAGGGTGCTCATGAAGGCTCTACGACAGTAAGTCGTACGAGGAGTGGCTGAAGGAACTGGGGTTGTTTAGCTTGGAGAAATTAGGCTCAGAGGGAACATTATTTTCTACAACTACCTAAAAGAAGATTGTGGTGAGGTGGGAGTCATCCTCTTCTTCCAGGTAACTAGGGATAGGACAAGACAGCACAGGCACAAGCTGTGCCAGGAAAAGGTTCGGGCGGGACACCATGGAGACTTTTTTCTGTGAAAGGGTACTTAGGCACTGAAACAGATGGCACAGGGGATCATCATCCCTGGAAGTGTTCAAGAAATGACTGGGTGAGGCACTATAGTCTAATTGACATGGTGGTGTTCAGTCAAAGATTGGACTTGATGAACTTGGAGGTCTCTTCCAACCTTAATGATGCTGTCCTATGATTCTATTCTCTTCTATTCTGTTCTATTTTATGATTTACTACAGAGACTGTGCTATGGTGTGGAGATCAGCCAAACTCTCACACTATTTGCAACATCAGAATTATATCATTAACTGCTCTGAACAGGATAAAAATAAAAACATTTTTTTCTGTTTCATTTGACAAGTGAGAACTTTTCATTTATTTGTTAGTATTATTTAACAAAGGAGAAAGTGAGTAAATAAAGAATTGGGAAGATACCCACAGGGACTTGAAACTACGAGGCAACAAATTGTATGAATATAGTAGGTTACAGGAAAAGGCCCTTATTGGCTTTCCCACGACTTTCCCACCTTTCCTTTGAGCTGAGAATATTACTTATGGGTCTGATTCACATGTTTTTTATACCAACTTCTGAAGAAAGAGGAAAGACAAAGAAAAAGAAAGTCAAAATTTGTCTTCTAGAATTTTTGTATCCAATTTCAGGCTATGAAATAGCTGAAAACAGGCTAAACCCTACTTAAACACTTTTATATACCACTGTAGATACATGCTGGATACATTTTTTACATATGAATTCAGTTAACATATTGCAGAAGAGAATAGATTTTATTTTTTAGTGCCAATAACCACGTAAATGGTTCAACTCTGTTTTACTAGCTTCTGTCATTAGATGAACTTTTTGCTTCTGTAATCTTACAAAACCCAATTCTACCCAGAAATACTGTTATTACGTAAGCCATAAATTCATGAACAAAATTAGTCCTTGTCCCAAATATATTAACAATGTTGNNNNATATATTAACAATGTTGGGGGGGGGGAGGGAGGGGGTTGTTATTTTTTTATTGGTTTATTTTGGATTGGATTTTTTTGGTGGGGGGTGGTGGTTTTTTGTTTAGAATGAATTTAAGCAACTTCCTGGAATAGATGAACTTCATAAACTCATTCGTTTAATCCTGATTCAAATACCCTAACTGGGACAAAATAAAATAAGGTGTGATGAGTATGTGAAAGCCCATATGGCTGCAAAAATTGTACAGTGATACACATGTTTCTTAGTTGTGCTGAATAAGGTAGTACAATCCTACTCTTTACTTTTTGAAAGGATAAAGACCAAGTGGATAGAAACACAGAGAAAGCCTTCTTCCCTTGTCTGATTCCATATGGTCAAGGGAGTCATTCCAAGAGTGCCAGACTATTGTCAATCTGTTATTTTGAGCTAAGGTTTAGTCTAGTAACTGATCTACACTGACATTAGGTGCTAGGTAGCAACAGTACTAGCATGTTCAGGAACTTGTAATCCCTACTCCTGCCATGGCTGTAAGAACTATGAGCAGAGCTACCACTGCTGTTCCGAAAACAGCACTGTTCTCAAAGTGTTTAGACAAAAATCCATCCCCAATAACCTGTGCAAGCCAAAGAGATATCTGGGTTTACAGTAATGCAGAAGAGCTATAAAGGAAGGAAGAATACACTCCATATATTTCAAGGAATATCACTGCTAAGAGTAAAATCACAATTTTTTTTCCACTGACTTCTAATGTTTGAAAGTCTCTGTGTTACAAGGTACAGAGAAGAAATATGTTCAAACATGCATGGAAAACAATCTAAACAAACCAAAAAGTAAACACACCCAAATCTTATTCACCAGTAATCTTGAGATACACCTAACCATGTAACACTTTTCTATTTCTAATATCACGGTATTTGGTATGTCTCTGTTTCCAACCAGATCATTTTCCTGCACTTTTCGCTCATCCTTGGGCAATTTCTTTAATATTCCATTAAATGAATAGTGTGGAATAAAAGTAAAAAAGAACATAAAAATCCTGCTTTCCTCAGTGAATTCTTAAATCTCACTTCTCTTCCTACAGTTTTCTTTTCTTTCTTACAAAAACTCTTTCTTTTTTAATTTAATGCTTCTTATGTGTTAAAAGAAGTGTTAGTTTTGAGTGAGGAAGTCAACTTTCAAAATTGTCTTAAAGTATCTTATCCTTCTAAAAACAGAATGCAAAATCCTCAGCTTGTGTGTGGAACTTGGATAACCAGGTGCCAAACTTTCTCCCCAACACCCAGCACAAAAATGAATGGAGAAGTGCCTTCAGCTGCTCAGAGTTACTGCTGGGGATTTTCATGCCCAGCCTGCTGCGCTTTATGTACGATTGCAGCAGAAGTATGCAAAACTAAAGCACCCATTTGCATTTAGAACCAAAGCCTGCCTTTTCAGAAGTCTTTGCCTTGGCATTTTACTGCCTGATGTGTACACAGACATGTCATCTGAGCATATCAGTACTCACAAGTTGAAAAGGATAGGCATGCATTTTGAGGCTGAGCTGTTTCTCAATTCCTCATCTGATTTTAGAGCATGAAAAGGAGCAAGGTAATTGCACTTAGAGAAGTACAGAACATCATGTGCTGGACAGTAAAATGTTTACGCAGATTCCAGGCTACACACTTATTTTCTTCCCTGATTTCTTACTAAAAAGCACATATTAACATGCAGGGATAACCTGACTGATCTGGCAGGTGTTTGAAGTGATTGAAGTGATTGAAGGCCATTTAACCTCCATACACTGTTATGAATGGTCTTCAATTCAATTCAATTTATTATCCAGAAGAAGGTGCATTTGCCTGATAGGCACTGTGGTTTAGCTCTTCACTTCTATCCTAGACAATGTCCTCTGCAGGGTTGGCAGGGAGGGTCTTTCAGCACTGGGCAAAGCACTGGGTTCCCTGGAGTCAAAATGAAAAGCTAAGGACATCCGGAGGTTTGGGAGGTGCCCCTCAGGATGGGGAATCACCTTTGGGTATGTCAGACTATGTCAGGTTTGGGTGAAGAGCAGTCAATTTTCCCCACAGCAGACCAGTGCTGTGCTTTGCATTAGTAGCTGGAAAGGTGTTGACAACACGCCAGATTTTTGGCTACTGCCAAGCAGTTCTGGCACTTCAGTGCTGTCTCTCCAGCATTCCCCACACTCACCAGTAGGCTGGTGGGCAGGATCTTGGGAGGAGACACAGCCAGAACAGCTGATCCAAACTGACTAAAGAGATACTTGGTGCCACAGGGTGTCTGCTCAGATAGAAAAGCTAAGACAAAGGCAAAGGGATGAAGTGTGAGGGTGGACATTCATTATTTACAACCCCTGCCTTCTGAAGCAACTGCTACACTAACTGAAGCCCTGCTTCCCAGAAAATGTCTGGACATCTCCATAAGGAATAAAATCTTCTGGTTTTTCACTTTGCTTGGCATGCATGTGACCTTCAGTTTTGCTTTTGTAAACTGCCCTTATATTGAACCACAAGGTTTTTTCCATCTTATTTTCTCATCCCATCCTGCTGAAGAGGGGGCGATACACTGGCTTGGTGGACACCTGGACTACCTACCATACAGAGGAAAGTCAAAAACAGTAGGAAAATTAGAGAAAAGGTCTAATGCTGCAGAGAAAAAAGTCTGAATTCTTGTGTCAAAACATGGCAGTATGTAGGTATAAAAGTTATTAACAGATTAGACCATTTGATCAGGTCAACAATTTGTATCCTTTTAATGTAGTCCAACAGCAATTTCACAGAGCACTTCTTAGGACAAATATTCAGTAGTGAAAAGTCCAGTTCAGTTCCCTACCTAAAATGATTTCAGAAATAAAAAATGTCAATTATTTGGTCCATTGTATGGCACTGAAATCAGGATATCCCAGGAACAAATACCATGACTACAAAACCATACTAAAAATGGAAATTAACTCACCAGTTTTCAGATCACTGAAGACCCTGACTGATTAAGTATTGCTCATTGTGGCACTCGTAAATGTTCTCCCTCTAGGAGATTCTCCCAAATCCTTGCCCAAAAATGAGCGAACTGAAGGAGCCACATTGAATTTGGCTGCTGAACAAAAAGACTACCAACTTTTCATCACTTGCATTTCAAACGTGCTAAGCAGAAATAAATTTTGCAAGAAGCCTAAGATGGGTGTTTTTTCCTTGAAAAAAGATGATTCACATTACACATACTATGATCTTTCAAGGGTGAACATACTTCATTTGTTGTGATTGATGGATGATTACCAGCTCTCAACAGGTGTTAAGGGCACCAGAGAATTGGCCCATTGCTTTGCAAAATCATTCAGTCTTAACTTCTTTCAAAAGGGAAATATAACAGAAGCTTTATATTGCTTTAAGAAGAAATTGATACACCATACAAGGGAAAAAACCTCAACACAACAAGAAAACAAAACCCCACCACCAACAGGTGAAGTTACCAAAGATTAAAGAACATACGTGAAAAGAAAAATCTGTTATGGAACCATATTAAGCAAAGAGGTCCTTGTTCTGAAATACAGTTACATGTATTTCAAAATGCCAAGTCATTCCCACATTTTAGGGGCATTAAACTGCTGAGGAACCCATTCACTGCAGGCAGCTGGGTGAGCAGCTGCAGTGGGAGCTGCAGGGTGAGCTCTGGGTGTGAACCCCAGGCTGTGAAATACCAACCCTTTGCATAACAAAGGTCACAGGGACCTTGCCAAGCACTCGCACAGCCAGAGTAGGAAACAGAGATTCTTCTAAGGTGTTGTATGTCTTCTACTGTTCAAAAAATTTAAATTGCCTTGAAAAATATTTCAGCACATTTTTTACTCTTTAAAAGGATAGTCTAAAAATGTGTTGCAGCAATGTAAGAAAGCCTAGTTCTAGTATTTTTATATAAACATGATTTTTCAATTTCATAATGTTTTCTAACTGCACATGTAGAAAGCTATGAAGAAAAAATACTTATTTAAATTTTTCATGTTTTTTTAAATAATTTTTTTAATAATACATGATCTTGTAAATGTACTACTTTTACTGTTACATAACTTTAAATTAATAATATGTGCTTTCTGAACAGTGTCACCTCAGCCAAAGACATTTAGATAATTATTTTTAAAATTAATTTCAGGATCCATTTTTTATTTGGAACTTACATTTTTACTGCAAGACATATTTTCACGTTTTCTACTATTTAAGAGAGAAATGAGAAAAATGAGACTAAAGTTTAGATTCCCATTCAAATGTGGTGCTTTAAAACACCCTCCTCATAACAATACAGGTTGTGTCAAAGAAAATGCAGAAGATTTTTCAGCATAAGTCATTAATAACCTCAAAATTATACAGTGAAGTCAAGATTAAATATACCAATGGAAACCTTTACAGCAAATAAGGCTCTTAGAAACAAAAGCTCATACTCTCATTACCTGCCCCCATCTTGAAGAGTTCCAAAGGGATTCAGTGGGTAAAATCAGACTCACCTTCTGAATGGTTATGATTCCCTCCTGGGTGTCTTTGTCAACAGAAATTTTGAATACTCCCAAACCATCACCATCCACAATCTTGTACTCCATTTCAGCATTAGGTCCAACATCTGCATCTGCAGCTTTTATTCTGGCCACCACAGAAGCCACTGGCAAAGACTCTGGGACATTATACTGATATGATCCTAGAAAATGAAAAAAATTAATGAATTCAGAAGCCTTCTGGGACTAAAAGCCAAAAAAAGAATCTAGCTTTCTTTAATCTACCTTCCTTTAAATCATGTGCCTGAACATTTACTCAGACTACAAGAATCTATTCTTCAGTATTGAAATAGAATTGCTGTTTTTGCTAGGTTTTCTTTGTGATAGACTCTAAGAACAACAGGCATAACTTCTTCATGTGACATGAGAAGTATAAGGCAAAGATGCAAAAATATAATTCAAAACTTAACTGCAACTCATGATGCCAATCCCTGATAATGCAGAGACTCTTTTACTTTTTTTTTTAGAAAAGAGGAAAGAAAAGCAAGTAAGTAAAATAACATTAATATAAAATCTTATTATTTTATAGCTGTATATCTTGATTAGGCAGTTCATAATCTGAATATCACTAGAAGCTAATATATATTCATTTCTTTAACAGTAAGTGCACCATCTTGAAAATTCTAGGTTTTTTATTCAAGTACAAAATGATAGATATGCTGTCAAAAGGGTATTAGAGTGCATTCTGTAGCCAATAACACCCTCACCTTCAAAAACAATTTCAGATATTCTATTATTATTTCAAGCAGTTGGTGGCTTGAAATAACAGGAAATCTATTATGTACAGATCTATTTTTTCCATTGCTGGAGGTGAGGCTGGAGCTGACATGAATATATCCTTCACATTACTTTAATTCTATGTTACCAAGTAATTTTTTTTTTTATTATTAAGAAAAAAGCACCCCAGACACAATGCTATGAATAAACTGAGCTCTTCAGGTTTGAGCACACAACTGTGTGCTCTTTTCTTTGGTTTGGATGAGAGCCACCTTGGTCAAAGAAATCAAATGGAGGGAAGGTGACTTTCCAGCTCTTTTATGATTAACTCTTTAGGAAACACTGTAAGCATGTGAAAATGCCAAAGGAATATGAAGGATTAAGGGTCAAGTTAAAGAATCCAGAAGTCTAACTGGCAAGACCTAAGCATCTATGAGGATATATATTTTCTGGCTATTTATTCATAGAGAGGAAGCAAAATACGTTAATAAATGTCCCTGCTGTACACCACTTAATTTCAATTGATCTGGTATGCATGAGGTAAAGAAAAACAGTGCTTACTAAATAATAATAATAATAATAATAATAATAATAATAAAACTTGCATTCAGTGTTTATCAAAGTACTTAACATGGACAATAAGCACCTTCTGTTTAGAAATAGCACAGTGTGTAAGGAAAATAGCAGTGTTTAGGGATAATATTACAAGTCATGTATTTACAAAGTAACTTACTGCGTGGGAAGCGGGGCGGGTTGTCATTAACATCAGTCAGGGTGACAGTCACAGATGTAGTCCCTGACAATCCACCATTCTGCCCAACCATGTCCTTTGCTTGGATAACTAAGAGGTACTGGTCCTTGGCTTCTCTGTCCATATTCGGAAGTGCAGTCTTGATAACACCTGCAGAAAGGCAAGGTGTCAAGGATGGCACAAGCAAAAATACTCTACTGTGAAAGATGAGTTTGCCTTTAAAAGCAGCAGATCAGTGACTGCAGCAAGAGTGGAATGAATTAATTCCAACACTAACATCACAGGTTTTGACTAGGAGTTGCACTGACATACCACAAGCTTATTTTAAATAGTCACCAAAACCCAACAATTTTTATTTACTCCTGGATTCACTGGGTAATGCTGTGTGTGACTGTGCTTTCCAAATACCTTTTCCCTGAACTAGACTTCACGATGTCTTGGGTAACACTCCCTTCCCTGGAGGACATAATCTTCTGTATTTGATTACCCACTCTTTTAGAGCTAGGAAGAACAGAATATTCTGCATTCATTTTTAAGATTCTAAGGTCAAGATTAATTTCACTGTTTTTGAATACTCATTCAACACATTTACTGCTACCAATACTGATAACATGCCACATTTTGCAGATATATGAAATTATCTTCTTTTACCATATATTGAACAATATCCCCTTCTAAGTCATTGGTATAATTAGATTTTTTTGTTTTTTAATTAAATACTTGAATATCTGAAGTGGTTTTTGTAATGTCCATTTGATGATCTGCATAATTAATTAATTAATTTGTAATTAATTGATGTGAAATGAAAACCAGAAGAAAATTCAGTGTTTCATCCTTTCAGCTATGCTGATATACATCAAAAAATAAATATGCCTTCTCAAAATATGATGATTTTATGAATATTTCATGCTCAGTACATAGTACAGCTGCTAACCCTGATTTCCAGAGAGGCAGCCATTTACTCCACCAGCACTTAGTGTCAGCAGTAAAAGAAACATAAACAAGCTAAATAAAGAAGAGGCACATTGGGACACATATCTCTTCATCTGCTATTTGTTGAATGTTTGCTTAGAGTTTTATTTCTTTTTTCCCTTATGAATGCTGGACTTGCCATTAATCACCTCTGGGTTGAAACACTTATTTCACAGACTGCCTGGCACTATTTCATCATTTTACAGGACATGTTAAAATACAATTAATATACAATTTCATAGTGTTATTGTTTCTACCTTGCTTTTCTTGGCCTGCTTGTTTTTCTGTCATAGCTAAATTACCATTAACTGCTCCAGAAGCAATCTGTCACGCACACAGAAAATTTGAGTATCACATCAAAGTGACGAAAATGTATGCAAACATTTCAGTCTGAATTCTTCAAGATTTTGATTTAGCAGAGACTATCACATTATTGTTCAAGGGCTGTCTGCAGTCATTATGACAACATACATGGTACATAAACACACATAGAGAGGGAGAAAGAAACAGAGAGAAAACCACTATAAATCATATACATTGGAGGGAAAAGGACAGTGCTATATATCCCTGCTAATCATGGATCTGTTGCAATATAAAGATAATTATAGTACTTATTTCTTCAAATTTAGATGTTGCTAGACAGAGTGTGACCTTTTGTCATACCATTGGGACTCAGGTCTGATTCACATAACAGATTATTTATGATAAAAAGGGTAAATATCTTTTTTCTCTTTTGTCACAGCTTGGCTATATCCAAAATGAAGATTATAATTCTTCTCCTTGTAGGTGTAAGTGAAGGCTCAAGCACTAAACTGAGAGCAGAGCAAGAACCTACTTTCCCGCTTTATGAAATGATACATCAGAATGGGCAGTATTTATTAAACCAACAGAGGATTAAAGGTTGCATTTGGCTGTGGCTTAAAAATATTCACAAAATTTCAAGAAAATTGTAAAAACAAAGTTGCACCATGCCTTGAAAGTGGCAGCAAAATGTTACATCTGTTAAGCATAGGAAGCACAGTGTTTTCTTCTTTAATAAAGAAGGGATTCATTTCCCACAAAAAACTTCGGTTTGAAAAGTAGAATGGAGAGTAATCGTGCCTTAAATCTATTTCTATGGAACCTGGCTATGTGACATTCAGATATTTCTGAAATCTGAAAAAAAATGTTTGAAGTATTTTGAAATTTTCATGGATAAGAGAGACAACAGCAAGCAGCAGACTAAGCAGCTGGTAGATTGAAAAGACAAGAATTTCCATTCCAACAAAGTCTGTTTATTACACAGCTCAGATGTGTAGTTTTCATAATGTGTTCTAAAGAATAAGAGATTAAAAGATCAACAAAACTCAAACGTATTCAATTAACCGAGAGGTCATATTAGTAAGTTCCTAGCAAGTTTTAATGCATATTTTCCTTTTTTTTCTCAGAATTACTCAAAGGGTTTTATGTAAAGTTACCTGTTTTGGGCTCCACAGAGAAGTAAGGCTGTCCTTGCAATATGCTGTAAACCACTCGAGCACTGTTGCCGTACGTAGGATCATCCGCATCAGTGGCTGTCACTTGAACCACAGAAGTACCTGTAAAATGTTTGAGGCACTATTGTACATGAAAGATACAAAAATCTGAACTACACTTGCTGAAGATGCTGTGCCAGCATATTTCTGGAACAGTGTGAGGTGGCTTTTTCACAAGCGTTCATCATTTCCATGCTGACTCTGTTTAGTGTATCAGGTTCTATTTATAAACTAGTATTATCAGCTATTACAGAATTCCATCTTCCCAAATAGTCACAGGCTTTGACTCACGGCAGTAAAAACCATCTCACTCAGTAGCTCCTACTCTCTATCTCTGCCTTTGCTTGGTGAAGGATATGTGAGCAAAATTTCTGTAATGATGGTGAAGCTTGGAGCCTGTTTAAGTACAAAATATAGAAGTAGCAGTTTTCCCTTTAAGAGAAGTCTGCATGCTGAAATTGTAATGGCTCATAAGAAATTTGAACATACATACATATATATGTTTTATAAATTTTCATAAATGTACACAAAATTATTGTTAGCCTATAAAATTATTTACTGCTTCATAAAGACATGGCTGAAGAGTTTCTTTCTCAGCTCAGAGAAAACCTGGTGAAAGCTGTCTCTAAATTCCATTAAAAAGTACTGATTTCCTTCAATAATCTGCAGTACTCATTATGGTAATCAACTGCATAAAGATTCCTTGAGCAAGAAATATCTCTATGTTGACAGGAATAAGAAAGCAAAATTTCTAACTGTCTAGCAAGAAGGGTAGGACCTCATTCTGCATCCAGCTCCTATCCATTATGTTCTCTATGCCAGTTCCCATTTGTTCTGTTCTATTCAACAGCTTCCATGGTGTATGCTGAGAGTAGAGTAAAATAACACTGGGGAGCCAGGGCCTTGGCCATGGTCACCACCCTTTGATAGACAGAAAGGATTATTTTTTTCTCACTGGCAGATTGTCTGGAACATTCAGACCTTCCATTCAACTGCCCAGGGACCCATTTGGAGGTGAGATTGCAAATTAATATTGTAGCAATTTGGCAGATGCCCAGTAAAGGTCTTCCAGAGAGGATCAGATTGCTTCACAGACTGGATTTAGACACACGATTAGAGAAAAGCATTTGTTAAACAGTGTTCATTTTCTGAAAGAATGCGTTTTTGACATGTGAAAATGAGACCAGCAAGTCTTGAAATCACTTTTTTAGAACAAACTGCAATAGCAAGTGTCCAGCGTGAACTTAACATAAATAGTATTCTGGTCAGTTTTACTTGGATTTTTTCAGGAAATAGGAGAAAGTTCTGAAATTCTTTCTATCTGATATAGTATATCTCCCATCCATTTTCCTCATCTTTTCCATTCTCAGTTAAGAAGAACATCTTACATGGAGCTGGGACTAGGCTGAAAGTTTGGAGAAAGGATTAAGTGCAGGCCTCCATAAAATGGAACAGATTACAAAGGATGGGTCCTGATTGAAAGAATTCTGATCAGAAATGATCACTCATAAAATAAATTTATTCACTAGGTTATGGCCTAGCTAGCCCACATGCCTGATCTCTATTCCTGAAGTATCCATGACAAAGTAGTATGATTGTGATTCTATTTAAATGTAATTTTTCTCTCTTGTGACCCAGCTAATATTTTTGGACAGGGAAAAGGTTCTTCCCAAGCTGAAATTTCACATGCAACGATTAGGTAGATGGAAAGTTTATAAAGAAAATTGGTAGTTAATCCATCAAGTCATTTATCAGTTATGGGACTTCAAATACATAAATTTTCTGTTCACCAGTAACTAAGAGCTTTGGTCCAGTATGTCAAACTGATTTTACAGATTACTCTGTAATGTAATTTCAAACAGGGACATATTTTAGACTTGCCAAAGTCTATCCAGCTTTTGAGAACAAGGGTATCATAATGATTGTTTGACATCCTGTGCTCTTTGTGAAAGCCAGGCTTACCACATTTACAAAGTCCCTAAGCCCTGCCAATGAAGCTTACAATGTCTGCAAATATTGGCAAGAGTGCGTATAAACCTCACACACGGTTACGTCCTTGCCCCCTGCTCTTGCTGCTTTCAAGGGCTCCAGACCAATACAAGATCAAAGAAATTACAAGCTCTGCAATCTCAACATAGACAGTCTCGAAATGCTGCAAGTTTAGGAGTGCTTGTTTGCTGTGAAAATCTATTGATGTAGCAAACAAACCCTCTACATTCCATGAGATGAATAAAGCCATTATCTGAATCTAATTGTCTCTCTCCTAAAACACATGGATCCTTCAGAAAAGGGTGGTTTTTAAGTAGAAATTCTAACACCAAATCCTTCTGCGATAATCCCATTTAAATGTAATCAGTAACTAAAAAACAATTATATTTTTCCAGTCCCTCTGTGCTAATCAACTTCTTCTACACATCAATGGGGTAAAGATCTGAAACCCCTGCTATTGTCATTATTTCTTTACTAATTGCACATAAAAAAAATTGAGCTTCTGAAGTCCCATGCTGAGAGGGTGATTTCTGCACAACAATTTTTTTAAGAATATGCAAGATAACAGAAGGTATTCTAACTACGTGAAAAGTCCTATGTGTAGGAAATCTGTTCCAAGGAAACATAGTGTGCAGAAAGATCTGTATTTGAGGATTCCCAGAGATTTTTCCAGAAGAAGCAGATTGCTCTTGAAGAACAGGAATTCCTTCAGAGTATGATAATTACCATGCATTGTTGTCCTAATCTTTCTGCAATGGATTGATGTCAAATTAAAATATGTAATTCCCCTTAAAAAAAAACCCAAAACATAAAGTTGTTGGGATACTCATGAATAGTAAATAAATCTAAAGGGTGAAGAAAAATGGTTAGTTCCATCATAGCTCCAAGTACATCATCTTAGAATTTGTGTTCCTGCTCTGAAATTAAGTGTTCCTTGTATTCCTGAAAGCTTTCTAACACAGACAGTTAGCTGTCATACATATATCCTAGATTAGGACTTACAGGTGACGTGGACAGTCAACAAATGGTACCACACCTTTACTCCATCCAACAAAATGGTTGTTCCAATAAATCTTGTTTAGTCGCCATTGTTCAGAGTCCTGGCGCACAAGTGTAGACAGGACCCTGTCTACCTACCCCAAACTTTCATCAGTGACTTAATATGAACTGCAGCTTCACAACTATAACTTAAAATATTACTTACAGTTTGTGTATGTGATATGGGTTGAAAAAATAAATATGGGTTATTTATTTAAAAAATATCTTTCTCTTTTAGATACGGATTCCTCTACAATTATTTTTCTCTACAGTTATGTCTTTTTAACAAAGCTTGGATATCAGTTAATTAAAAAGAGTTCTACATTTAACAATTTCATAAACTTTTTCAGCAATTGTAGCAAGTACTGAGAAAAAATCTGTGCTGCTTATCAAAGTGTTCCACGTATTTCTTTTTTTGATAGTAGCTAGTAGCAGACTTAACTCTGTGTGATTGGCACAGATTTCTGGTTTTATTTTCCAGAATGTTTAATATGATTTTTAACATAATCTTTAATAGATATTGGTAGAGATTACAAAATTACAATAATCTTAGAACTTGACCGATTTATACTGCTATTGGCGTAAAAGGACAGGAGGATATTTGCAGAGAAGACCCTGAATTTAGAATGTTATTTGTACTTAAATTTACCCAAGTCAAGACTCAAAAATGTTCCTGACACTCTGCAGAGATTAACCTTGTCTGTGGTAGGAAGAGAAAAAGCTAAACTGGTTGCTGAAATTTATTTTGAATTGGAGATCCTTCAAAGGGATCCATTTTGAATCTCCAAGTGTATTATCTTAGAAACCTGTACAGAGCTTTTTAGAAATCTTGCTAGTAACTTCCAGCATATTTTACCCAGATTTTGAAATAATGTTTTATGAGAAATGATTCTGAGTTCTGTTTAATATTGGTGAGATCATTCAAAAGAAAACTGGTTTCTAAAACTAGATTAATGTAACAAATGCCTAATTCTGAAACTGCATGGACTCTTACCAACTTAATTTTAGCCACAGTAACAAATTAAAAATACAGCTTTAAGGCCATCAGTTATTAAAAGTATTAATTGATATCAATTAATGATGTGTAATATGTCTAACACACAAAACAATTCCATGGTGGCATCACATTTCTACATGGTGTAAGCTGCTGCTAAAAACATTAAACACCTTTACTACCAAGTTATCCATAATTCCTGCTTAATCCTCACGTGCAACAATCCCGACTGGTTCTGCTCAGTACCATCTGGTATTTCAATGTTTCTGCCACTGGCCCTCAGCCACAGCAATGCCTCCACAGCCTTTCCCCTCCAGGAGTGTGAAGGGGGAGAGTCAGAACCCTCTGGACCTCCTCCCTCCCCTCCCACAGCCTCGTTATTTTGCCTTCACTTGGGGACAAAACTCAAGACTGGTCCCAGCCAAGCAGCAAGGTCAGATAAAGGGAAGCAGAGGTGGCTTGTGCCTGGAGAGAGACACTTCCCCTTCATTCAGGCTCTCAAAACCCACTACACACTGTATCAAAGATTTAAGCATGACACAATGCTTTTGCTGCCTTTTCTTTGTTATATAATTCAGATATTTCTATCCATCTCAATCAGGGGTAATAAATGTGGCAAGAGAGATATTTATTGTGGTGGGTAACAAACAAAGCTGTTGACATGGCTGGAGATCAGAGAAGATTAAACAAACTAAAACTGTGTTGGGCATTGGAATTCTCATTCCCACTTCCCTTGGCTATAACTCAAACAGACCAGTATGTTTTTGTTTGAAATATAATTCTGCTCAATTTTTTAAGAACCAGACATACTTAAAAAAAATATGACAAAAACAAACCCTTATGATTTTCAGACAAGTCATATCTTTGGGGATTTTGCTGTGAATAGATTTACAAGCCATCAAGATATTTACCCTGTTCAGAATAATCAATATAATTGGGCCTGACCCAAATATAATTTGAACCTGACCTGAAGTCATTTCAAATAAAAGAAGAGATTGACTTCAATTAGCCTTAGATAATGTCCAAAAATATTTGTCAAATAAAATACAGAACCATTATACTTGCATAACCAGCGTGTAGGTTAAAGGTTATAGTTTTCCTAGCTTTATAGTTAATTTGGGTTTATAATCCTGTGATCTCTTTCATTTCCTTTAATATCCAATTAAAAATCTTTGTCATGAATATAATTTTAAACAAAATAGGAGAGAGATACTTTGTATCTCCTTAATATTTCATGGGTGCTCTAGGTGATTAATTAAAAATTATGTTTTATGAATAAAGTATGAATTGCTGTAACTATGTAAGACAAAGTGTGACGAAGTGCGACAAAGTGTGACAAAGGCATTTTGCTTGCATCGCTGACTCGGTAACAAAGCAGTATTTGGTAGGTGTGTGATACTAACCACGAAGATGTTTAATGTGTGCAGTTTCAGGAAGTTCATGAATCTGAAACCACCCTTAGTTGACACAAATCTCAGAGAGTGCACAAGTCTCAGTTAATAATTTTGCATAATACTTCACCTGATTTGAAAATATATTTGGTGTTGTATGGTCCATATGGGAGAGAATTTCTTTTACTCATTCATGATGTAAAGATTCAACAAAATATGCAAAAGCAGCTCATTTTGAAAAATAGCCCTTATATTCTTCACTGCACACAGTGCACTCCCCATAGATTGATTTCCAATATATTTTTGGAACAAATGGAGCGTAGGTAGGAGTTGAGGCATGGATTTGTATGTGTAGGTAAACCTCATATATCTGTAGTAGTTGTCTGTACATCAATATGCCAGTGCAAGAAAAGACAGAGGTAATAAATGTGAAAGAGAAATATGGAGATAATTTCTTTTCAGTTCAAAAGGCGAAAGTGAAAAAAAAATCTAATAGTTGCTGCATGCTACATTTTACTTAAATAATCTTATTCTCATACAAAAGGGCAACTTAATTAAAAAAAAAAAGATACATTTTACCAAAACATATTTTTGAAGTGGATGATTTAGGTTTTACAGTCTTAGGTTATCTGTTGTCTAGATTTTTTTCAAAGTTCAGAAGTAAAAAGTTCTCAGCAATGTATCACAACTTCATCTCCTTCCCGTTACTCCGCAAAAGCCATGGTGTCTTTCTTCCAAGGCTAATATTGCCTCTTCAGTCATCCACATAGTGCTCGAGTGACAATGAGCTAATGCCAAGTATCAACAAGAAATAGTGTCTATGCTCACTGCTTAGTAAAATAAATGTATAGAAAACACATTAGCAATGTTTTACTTATCTTCTATTGACTTTTAAGATGAGTTTCAAATATATAAGCAATGTTTACTACTGATTGCTGCAGGGCACTAAGGTAGGGAATATTCTTTTTCTCTCTCTAGCTCCAATTTAGATGCATTGTTTAACATTCAAAAACACAGGAAATCATATTGAGGAAACTATTCAAATTTTACACACAGTCTTACAGAAAGAGTACCACATTTTAATATGGTTTAAAATCAGTCAAGCAAAGAAAATCTTTATTTCAATCACCACAGAACTCTCTCAAGCTGAAGTGAGCCTTCCCATATACATACTTCCAGTAAAGTAAATTAAGTTCTTGTGCCTTTTTTTTTTTTTTTTGCTTGCATTTATAATTTCAGCTTAAATAACATTTACCAAAACGTCTCTGGGCCAAGCCTCAATCTGGTCTGAAAGAGTCGGCTATCAAAGGAACAGTGGCACCTGACAACAGATGAACATTTGGTCTCTTTAAAATGAAGAGATAATGGATTTGATTTTGAAATTCTTCCCTAATTCAAACTCAGGAAAAATCAGCATTTCTTAGTTTCCAACAAGGGGTCTGAAGCCTTTAAAACCAATTCTTCTCTGATTTCTCTAGAACTTTGAACTATGTCAAATTGTACCCCAGTTCCTGCTGCTTGCATATATTCCCCAGAAAATGGGATTTCAGCCTTAGAAAAAATATCCAATAGACTATTACTAAAATGTGCAAAACTTACAAAGAAAAATTATGCTACTCACTAGCAGTAATTTGAAGAGTTTGTTACGAACAGACCTTATCTGAAAGAAATTATAAATTATCACCTCTGAGTACCGTAACATAGGTGTGAAACTTATTACTGTTAATGGGAATTATAAAACAAAGCCTCTGGGCACTGAATGAGAAATACACCATAAAATGGTTATCTGAATCCTTGCACAGCTATTTGAGTTTCACAACATTTTTGAAAGGGTAAATACTTAATCTAGCATGTTATTTCCAGTTAAGTCTTGAAATATCTAACTGTTGCAGGTGCCTCATAGATAATTAAGTAGCTTAGTGTGAAAGAGTAAAAAATAATGAAACTTTTAAAAAGGCAATAGGAACAAATTTCCCACAACACCCACAGTGTATTTTGCACTTACCCACAGGAGACATCTCAGGAACTCCAGCAGTGTAGGGACCATCCAGAAATTTTGGCTCATTGTCATTGATGTCCTGAATCTTAATGACGAACTCAGACTCTGGCTCCACGGGTTTATTAGTCAGCCTATCTAGTGCTTGTGCTCGGAGCGTGTAGTAGGCCTGCTCCTCTCGATCCAGCCTCTTTGTAGCATGAATATCCCCCGTGTTCTCATCAATAATGAAAATGGAACTTGCCCCTTCGCCTGACAAGATGTATTTGATGGAACCATCGCCTTTATCAACATCAGAGTGAAGCTGGTGAAAAATTGATGAGAGATGAGATTAACTTACAAGAGTCAGTGGCATGGAGATATGTAAAAATAATTCCTATGTTGAGCAGGAGTACATGAAATTTTATTGTTCCTGGAAAGATAAGCTGAATGTTTATCACACACAGCATGTGAGGGACCATTAAAATCTGTAACTTTGCTCCTTTAAGCAAGAAAACTTCATTCTTTCCTGCAAACAATCTCACTCTTCTCATGCTAGATTTTTACATAGGCAAACACATGCACACATATGGTCATAACCGTGACTATATTCCTACCTGAATTTAACTACATTGTTCACTTCAGCTTATCATCCTACTGAAAGGTGAGACTTCAAACAAATGTCAGTATAAACTTAATGTCAGTGTGTGTTTGCTCCTGTGTGTATTTACGTATTTTCTCAGTCTTTACTGTGGAGAGCAGTAAAACATGTCAAATGTTCCTCGTGAGGGAAAGCAGCAGAGCAGGTACTGATCTCGTCACTGTCATGACCAGTGACAGAATTCAAGAGAATGGCATGAAGCTGAGTCAGGAGAGGTTTAGGTTGGATATCAGGAAAGTTTTTCACCCAGGGGGTGGCTGGGCTCTGGAACAGGCTCAAGTGGTCACAGCACCAAGCCTGACAGAGTTCAAGAAGTGTTTGAACAAAACTCTCAGGCACTCTTGGTGTTTCCTGTGCAGGGCCAGGGGTTGGACTTGATTATCCTGATGGGTCCCTTCCAGCTCAGCATATTCTATGATTCTACCAAATGAGGTAAAACGTACTGGTTGATAAATTGCTCACTATTATCTGATGGGCCAGTAACTTCAATTCCTCACTTCCATATCTTGCTCTCCATTATCTAATTTAAGAAAAATGCAGACTCTGAGAAAGACCAAGGTGTCCTGGCACTTTTGGAAGTAGACAGCATTGAAAGCCAGGTGCAGTTTCCCTGGGACTGCTTGTAGTAGGCACACAAGAAATATATTTCAGTAGGTCCAAATGTCTCTTCCATTAGAATGGCAAGATAGATTTACAGAAAGAACATTTTTCCCTCATCCCTCAAGCTATTTTAACTTAAAAAGCAAGATTCCACAGGTTTTCTAGCTCTTTTATGTCCTTCGTGTTTCATCTTCCTGTTACAGAACACAGACTCAAACACCTCTTACATACTTCTCAAACTTGTATCAAGAATGTAATTGATGTAGATATCATGTTATAGTAACACATAAATATATTTAATACCGTACAAGTGAAAAGAGTATCAGTAAAATTTAAAGTACTTTCTTCCTTGTTAAAAGTGGATTAATACTTGTAAATAGCTGAAGACAATGTTATAAATGCTTGGACTTGCCTATCTCCTACCTTCTTTGTACCTGTCCTAATTCCATGTCATCTTGAGTTTGGAGGTAAGTCCACTGCCATCAACATCATCACAATTTCCATCACTAACTTTTTTTTGTCTCTGTTAGGAGTATCACTGTGATAGCATTCACTTCCAGAATACATGCAGAAAATTGTTATCTTGGGCATAACTTAGCACAGCTGCAAAATCTTTTCCTATTTCAGCAGGGAAGTATTCATACTCAGTTTTGAATTTTTCAGCTGGATAAAAGGCTGCCTATTTCTTACACATTATTTCACTTACACTGTTTGGATATCTCATACTTATGCAATTACAGTGCACTCCTCTCTTTTAAGACAGAAATGGAATCTGGAGCTTTGGACTGGATTAAAAAAACAGAATTAGGATATCTAAATCAGATTAGCTACATTATTTCAAAACATGGTTTATCCTTATTCTGCTGCTACCTAAATCCCGAGACACCTAAACAAGCCTAAGATTTCTTTGGTGGAGTTCCCCGAATATTTAAAGCCCTACTTCTCTGCACACTCAGGAATAAAAAATACTGACATTGTGAGCAGGTCAAGGTAAAAAGTACCTCACATTTGGGCTCTTTCGAGATCCACAGCATGCATATTCCTCAGTCCCAGTGGCTGGGGTTTATTGAACAAACCATACCTCGGTTCAGCTCACACATCTGGCAGCTGCAGCTCTCAATGCTTTGTCAAACTTGACTGGAAGAAGTATCCGTCTTCCCTACAGAGGAGCAGTGGCCTGTGCAAGCAAGAATGTGTCTAACTTGTCTTTGATTTTGTTTCACGTTTTTTTTCTTTCCTCTTTTCTTTCTCTAGTACCTACTTCAGGGTGCAGAAGTCTCCTGTGTGCCACAGAGGCACGGTGTGGGTTTCCCTACATAAGCAGAATCCTACAGTCTAGACTGAAATGCTGAACACCACATTACACAAGAACTGAGGTTGTGGGATACAAAGATTCCATGCCTTTGTCTTTCTTAAGTGATTCTGTTTTCTCCATAGCCCATATTCCAGCTGGTCTTTCTGTGGTGGCTGAGACTCTCACATTCTCCCTGTAAAGGCTGTTCCACCTCTTCTGGCATGCTTAAGGACATGCTGGATGAGAGAAAAGCAGAGGACACCAGCATACCAAGGAGTTCATCAGGCAGAGCAGTTTTCTGAATGTTAGAGATGAAAAGTAAATTTCTTTAAGCAGAGGAAGGAAAGTTTCCATATCTCAGTTACTGAGAGCAGCGCAGCACTGCGCAATGGGGATGGAGCTGAGCCCATCAGCACACTACAGTGGTCTCAAGCTGCAGGGCTGCACTGCCTACCTTTCACCTTCTATCTACATCCAACCCTACCCTAAATAACTGACCAGCACTGTTTTGAAAAAAAAAAAAAAAAAATAGACCTTCATGGGAGAGACCAGTAAATCCTTGAAGGTGCACTGAGCAAGGCTTTCACATCCCAGGGAAAAATGAAATTCTGTAGCTTCAGCATTTCCCACTTGCTGACCCAGTGGCTTGCTGATTAACAACACATTGTTCTTTAAGGAGTTCCACTTTGAGGTCCATAAATCTCCTCACGGATTACACTACAGTGGCTGGTGACCTGGAGTGAAATGCTAAACAGAAGCCACTTTCTGGAATGATGCCTTGGTAAGAAAACTGCTACCGCATGGATTAGTAAAGTGATTAGTGAGGACCTTTGTTATTCCAAGGTTAAGGCTCTGGAACTGCAAACTTCTTTGCATCTTTTATTAAAACTTTGTTCTACTAAGCATTTAAAAACTGTTCTGGCCCATGCTCAAATTAGTAATGCACCATTCTCTACCTACTTAACCCCAGGAAAGTGATATAGCTGAAGATTTAGTTTATCTTTGGCACTATAGAACAATCAATTCAGTATAAAACACTCTAAAGGGCTTTTTTGAACATTTTCATATGCATTTTTGAGGAGATCTGAGATAACTTAAAAGTACAGTACAAGAGAACACTGCAAAAAAAAAAGTACCTTGCTGAAAATATTGAGAAGTTTGGTGCAGTTTTCATGTCACCTATGCTCCAGTTTCACACAATATAATTCTTCCACACAGTGATCTTCAAAATCATTAATGAAGAGGCATCAATGCTTTGCAACTATGAAAAAAATTTTTGAATGTCCTGTACCATATTCACAGCTCTGCTACTACCAAACATGACTGCAAACTGCCTGTGGTTCCAGCTATTTAATTTAATGTTGTAGGAAGTGAGAAGTACAATTTTCCATATAATGTTGTCTTTGGAAAACATTTTGCACATTTTCTGTTGTTGTCGGGTTTTCTTGTTTGGTTTTGTTCTTGTTTTGGGGGGTTTTTTGCCCCCTTTTTACTAGAAAAAATATACTAAGTAATAGGACCTGGGATATTTTTGTTCTTGCTATTAATTTGGCAGCAATTATATAGAATGATATCAGTCCTCAGGACAGTTGTACTTTACAGGAAGGTTCCAGAAAGCATCTATGCTAGTGCCATCTGCTAGCTTGCCTTTCACTCCTCCCACTTTCTACAGGGCCATCCATGTAGGAGACAGAACTGCAGCTCAATCTGTAGCTGCACATGGGGACTGTGACTTCAGAAGCCAGAGAGGATCAAGGCAAAGGCAGTTTCAAATTCTTCTTTCAAGACACATGGATGATTCAAAGATTCATTGGGTCCATATCATCTTTTTCCATTCTGGATCATTCCAGACAATTTTTCTTTCAGAATCAGTTTGTCACAGATACTGTAGTCAATAAAAACCTGTGTTTTCAGAAAGAGGAATGATAGAGACTGTTGTATGCTTCCAATTAATTTCATCCATTGTCACCTCCACACAATATCCATGATGGTGACTCTCCCATTTGCCTTGACTATCAATTAGGCTTGTTTAAAGTAAAAGATTCATGATCCAGTTCTTATATGCTGATCCTATAGCTTTTTTGTTACATTCCACATACATTTAACATGAAGATTCTAAGAGTTCTGGATTTGGGTGATCCCTGCATTTACAAGAGTACATGAGAACAGGAAAGGGAAGCAACAATCCTCTAAAGAGAGATGATGCATTTTTTACCAGGAGGATAACTTTTGATGTGCTAGGAAAATTAGCAGACAACAAACAATAAAACTACATAAGCCTTGATGAGGCAGAGGGACAATGCACATAAGAAGTGTCCTTTTTTTTGTTTTTTAGAAGATAATTTATTGAGTGCCTTCTGTTGACTATGAAGTCAACCCTAAAAAAGAGGGCACTTAATCTTTTTAGGCTCTCAGTTTTAGAAAATACTTTTTTGGATACATGTGAGAGAAGGAAGCAGTCAGCTTCACTAAATAGTAAAGGTGTTATTACCCTAACTCTTCTAATGAACCCAATTTTGTTCTCTTTTTTTTTGCCCTACAGCAAAATAGCTTAATCTAGGGTCTCCCCTAATGTATTTATGTCTATGTGTACCTTTAGGGTGGTGATTATTCTAGGGAAACCTAAATAAAACCTTTCTAAATTCCTAATACTCAATAGTTTCTGGATATTGCCTATTTGCACGTTAAGACCTGTAAAACCAAAGATGACATCATTTTGTATCACTTACCATTAAATTATGCTAATGCAGTATTCCAATAGAGAAGGACACTTTTTTCTCAGTAAGAAGAGATACTGCACTGCATTATTAAAAGCATTTAGAGTATTTAAAGAAGCTTATCTGACCATTGCTGATCTCTTATATGTCTGAATGTGAGGTCTACTCTTTTTCTGATTTTCAGTTCATGCTCCTTTAAAGCAGGTGTAATGTTCAATGTTCTCTGATTTCTCTTTCCTAAAGACCTATCTTTGCTTTTGTTTCTCCCCGTGCCATCACGGTTAATGATTCATTGCAGAGTTTATAGATTATTGGTGAAGAACAAAATTGAAGGGAGAACATGAGGAGCTGATGGTTTTTTGACACCAGCAGGATCACAGAAGTAATGGAGAGAAAGAGATGGACAGGGGAAACATTAGATGCTTCAATACAATCTAGCTTCATAGCTCCCTGAGCCCATAGGAAATGTGCCCTCCTTTGCAGAATAAACAAAAAGTTTTCTCATGGAGGATTTGCCTTGCCTGCACCCTTTCCTTTCTCTCTATGAAAGTAACTAAAAGGGAGGAGAGGAATGGAAACTGCCTCCTGCTCATGCCCTGTGCAGGCATCCATAGTTATTGGTGATATGGAACTGACACAAATGCAGCTTTATTCCTGCCTCCTCACAAAAAGCAAGGAGGCACTAGGAATCAAAAACAACCACAAAAAAAAGAAAAAAAGAACTCCAAGCCAGAAGCAATCTTCTTGTCCATTTTATAACCACAATTTACTATCACAAAACAACTAAGAACAGATTGTGGGAAGAAGAATCTCTTTTCTTCATGCCACCTTCTTCCCCTCCTACTTTCTGGAAAGACTTAAAAAGGGTATATAAAGATTAAACATGTAATTTCTAAAAGATTAAAGAAAGCTGGTGGTTTGAAACAAAGACACAATTTGGCCATTTCTATTAAATTTTGGTCATCACAAAAGCCAGGTTCTTAACACTACTATTCTTGGATTTTCTTGGGAGTCAATATTTACTATGGTACTATGGTTGCACATACAAAGATTTGAAATCCCCTTTCCCCTTAGATTATCACTGTTAGTATGCTGTTTTGTGATGACTCATAAAGTACTAGATATTTATAGGGTTTTTTTCTTCTTCTTTTTTATTTTTTAGTATTTTTTATTTTTAAACAAGTACATTTCTCAACTGTAAGAATAACTAAGGGTTCAGTGTTTGGAACAATTTCAATGCAAATAATAACTAATATTTAAAATTCAACATAGACAAAGCAGTTAACATTTCAGTAAAATCTAATGTGCACATATCCCACATTTCTGCAATGTCCAAGGGTTTCACAAACACATTAGTTACGAATAAGATCACTGTTTTCAGAGGGAGCCATGAAAGTATCATTCTTGTAAACTGAAACCGTATTTCAGTATCAACAGCCTAAGACATCTCTTTAAATTTATCCTTCAGTCTCATTACAGAAGTCATGTGGGAAAGAAAAAGATTTCTCAACATTTTATTGATGTCAGCAAAGGCTTGTGATTCATATAATTGACTTCATACCCAGGCACCTGTGAAAGTATTATTCAGCAGGTAATGATTTTCTCATAAAAATATATTCTCTAAGAAATCTTGTGAAAGTGATAAAGGATCTCCTGGAAGGCTTTTGTTTGCTTCTGGTTTTATTAATTTATGTAAAACTATATTACAGGCCTAGGCTCAGAAGAAATATGCTGGTCTACATTCTGTGCTTTCAGCATAACAGGTAATACCGAGGACAAGAGATCAAGTCAATATAAACGGCTCTACCCAAAACTTCAACACTTTTAATTAGAGTTTGAACAGAAGGAATATGCTTGTAATGCTGCCAGAGTTTCCTTGTCTCAGCAGTGTTGTCAGTGTAGTAGGGAACCAGCACAGACAACTGTGTCACTGTGGCACAATTTGCCATCTTGACGTACTGGCAATTTCATGCACTGTTTTGTTGCCTTCAGACTTGCTCTTTGTCAGGCAAGTGCAGAGATAGTCATGTGGGAATACAACAAGGTCTCACGCTGCAGACCACAGTATAACCACGTTATATTTATCTAACACAAGCAGTTGGTGACAGGGTTACTAAAAACCTGGTCAGCCCAGACAAGACTTCTCTTCTGTGCTGATTTGAAATATCCAAAACAGTATCTGGAGTGCTCAGAGCTGACCAAAGACCTAAGAGCTTCTGAGACAACTGAGGTCCAGGATATTTCAGTGATCTCTTCACATTCAGCTCTGACCTTACAGGGTGCTTGAACTCAGACTGCCTCTGAATCATATTTTGTTTTGACACAGGTAATACTAGAGCCCTATGAATGACCACAAGGCAGATAAATATCTGCCCAGGATCACCGCAAATGCAATGAGGTAATCAGAAGTTACCTATCAAATGAACACATTTCAGATTCAAGGGAAAACCAAGGCACATCCCTTTGGGAGTATCAGCTGTCATTCCCACAGACTGTCCTTAATAATCCTCCTGCAGTCAAATGTATGACATTCGGCATAATTTGAACCTCCAGACCTTCATAATCAACAGTATATAAAGCCAGTGAGAATAAAGCTCCATCTACAATCAAAGTATTCAGGCATTATTAAGAAAATATAGGATGAGGTAAAATAAATAGAAATGTTTAACAGGGAAGAGAAGGAAAAAATTTAAAAAAAAAAAAAAAAAAGGTAAAAATATTAACAAACCCAAAGCCAAAGTGAATGAGAACATGGATAGGTCTGAAGTGCAAGAATAGTACTTGAGAGTAATATATAACTTTATCAGCATCTTCTTTTCCTTTCTGCTTAATGCAACAGGAATTTAAAAAGATGATTACCTGAATCTGGTCAAGTGTCATTTTACTGAGGGTGTGTAATACTACTACTCCAAATGTACAAAAAACAAAACAAAACAAAAAAAAAAAAAAAAAAAAACCCACCTACTCTGGAGGTGAAAAAAAAACAGAAAAGAAAAGAGCTTGCAATTTAAATTGCCATTGATTTTGAAGTCCTGAAACCAGAGGAGCAAACAAAATAAACACAACTAATGGGCACGGAAAGTAGCATAACTGTCACCTTACTTTGAATTAACTAGGCATTTTTATTTAAAAAAACAACAAAAAAAAATCCTTATTTCCCCTGCTAATGCAGTTTTCAACCTCCTTTTCTGATACAGAATGCACGTTTCTGCACCTAAGAAATTAAAATAGTAAGAACTTTTATCATTTACTTACTCTCTCCCATCACCAAACGTGGAATAAGCAGTTACATTTTACTATTCCCTCCTTCCTCTGTGTTGTTTCCCCAATAAAATGTTCAGAAATATTGGTGGAAGAGTTTAGTGAAAGCCTTTATACAGCCCTTATACTTTTAAGTGGTGGATCAGTGCTTCAGAAGGATAATAACCTTATCACTTCAGCCACATGAAGTGAAGTGGATATTTAATTTTGCCAACATTTTGGAAATGGGGGTTAAACAGGAAAGCGAACAGTGAAACTTCTTTATTTCCTTGATGGTTATTGTTCAAACAAAATTCAAATCAGAAATACTGAAATTCTGAAACTTTCACTTCATAATATTCCAGTTAGTATCTAAGTAAGCCCTCAAGGCTTCTAGGTTGAAGACAAAGTTCAAATGAAAAGCTCCTCTAGGAATAACTGATACTGTCTTCTAAAGGCTAGTGAGTTGAATAATTAATAGGAAATACTGAAAACTTGGTATGATAAAAGCATCCATGCCACATTTTTATGATATTTTTTCCCTCTTAATAATACTTAATATTGTCTGTAGTGTTCTCTCTCCCTGTGTATACTTATATAACGTAGCTCTTTATGGAGATAGTGATTTTATATATACATATAGATTTAAGTGCATGTATGTACACATACATGTGTGTGCACAGACACACATGTACACTTCCTTTTTCTGTCCTCTTCTTTTCCAGTCTCTGCAGCTGCTGTACTCACAAATCTTTTCCTTCTCCACTCCCCAGATATAACAAGAACACAAAATGCCCTGTGGCAACAGGGAATTGTGCAGCCAGCCCATTAAGTTTACTGCAGCTACAGGAGGAACTCAGAAGCAGCTGCTGCTGTGGATGGAGCTGAGTGGGCATATGTAGCTGGCTGAGTGTTCTTGAGGAGTTTTAATGGGCCATCACCATGACATGTCACTCTCCAAAATGACTATTTGTCACTCACACTCTTAAAAAGACAGTTTGGCAGCTTTGGGAGGTAAAAACCATCTGTATACAGTGCCTCATCATGTACTAATTGCATAATATTTACTGGGGGTGGGGGGACAGCAATACTGTATTGTAGCACCACCAAGAGCCTATAGATAACATAACATGTTCGTAACAGGAACTGGAAAAAAGAGTTCTACTTCCCCCTCACGCACAAGCTTCAAACTTTTCAGAAATCAGTTCCTAGACCACACTCTTTGCAAACAACAGGCACATTGGAATCCTTATAGAGCTGTTCAATATTCAGCTTTGTGTGGGGTTTTGGGGTTGTTTGGTTTTTTTCCTTTGGTGGTGGTGTGGTTTGTTTTTATTTTCCGCACATTATTCTCAGTCTATCAGTATTTATTCCTTGGAGTACTCATTCTGAGTCTCTCAGTAACAAAACAACATAATTGACAAATCAAGCCATAGAATAGATTTTCCATCTGACATTTTATACAAAAAACTGCTCCTTTTTACTCAAATAGATTTAATTTTTGATTAAAGAAACCAGTGACTCAAACCTCATAGAACCTTCATAGAACAATTAAATGATGTGGAGATACCACTGCAGTGAAACTGTGTTTACGAATTCCTGAATGTTTGTTCTTACTAGCTCTATTTTGGGTCTAATTTCTTCTCCAGGAAAGGGCCTAAGTTCCCTTCCATACATGCCAACAGCATTTCACATGATCCATATCTATTCATAATGCACCATACAACTTGCCATTATAAACTAAACCAACATATTTGCTGGTCCAGTGGTTTGATTTATTTTGTTGCCAAGAATCACTGAAGCTGTAAGACAAAATTCTCTTAAAGTCACTACACTCTATTTCAGCAGCATAATAAACTTGTGCTAAGGATGCCTTCTCCCTGCATTCCCCACATATGGCTTCTATGAAAGTGTTAAGGCTTAAAAAAATGTAACATGGCAAACAAACACCAAAGACCCCAGCACACTTCATAGAATATCTCTGGGCTAGCAGATGTCCACGAGCTTGAAAAGTTTATGTATGTGTAGCAGCTTGCAGAAACAGAAACTTCAAGAAACTCATTCTTCTTCTCAAATTACTTCCTTACCATACATGAAACAATCTCTGCTTGCACAATATTAACACACATACAGTAAAGAACTGTTTCTTTAGCGTGTTTTTTTTCTTGAATGGAACACATACATCGATGTGCAAATATATATATCTATAGTATTATGAATATTTTTTCTTCTTATACCACTTTATATAATTCTATTAATTATTTATTATTTCAGTATCTTTTATTTATTTTTTTAGTTAGTTATTGTGACTAGACAATACATGAATGCACTATCCCTTATATCACAGTAAGAACGGAAAGAGGGTAAATTAAACAAGAAAAGCAGTAACAGCATTTATATACCTTCAATAATAAAAAATGCATGGTTTTACTTTTTTATCTGTTCTTGAAAACAGAAATAAGAAATAACAGTACAGATATGGTAATTGGAAAGTTGTTTCTCCCATAATGCTTTTTCTACTCAGACACAATAATTTGGGCCTAGGATTTCAACCATGCAAAATGAGAGCACATTAGAGGATCTATTTTTTCATCTCTAACTCTGTAATCTATAGAATTATCTGTAACAGCACTGCACAGGAAATATAATCATGCACACTTCTTGTTTGACTACCATATCAATAATACCAAATTTACAAACAAAAATGCATTTGGTATTAAAGTATTTTCTGAGATAAGATATGTACTTATACTGAATGTATTTATATTAGATTGGAAATTATACCTCTCATATTGTCTCTTCTTTGTCAAACTACTGCTCTATAGTTTAGAGTGATTATCCTCTTTCTGCTTCAACTATCCAAAATAGCTTGCAGCATTGCTTGGCTGATAATGATTTTTCTCATAGGAACCTGCTTCCAAAGAACATTAGCACCAAGGAATAGACACCCAGAGGGTGCAGAGCTTTTTTCTTATGTTTTCTTTTTGGTTTTATGTTGTATCAATTCCTCACATTTAATTTGCTTTTAAAAGTTTAATGCTACCAAAGATCAAGTCATAATCTTTCCTTGTGTGTTAGTGGGAAGTGCTGAAACCTGACAGACTGGAAGACAGTGGTAAAATACTTAACTGTAAAGCAGAGTGAGTAATTAGGGTTATGTGTCTGTAGAAGCTTATAAAGTACTGGACTACAGAAGAGAGTATGATCTGATCATTTTAATGATTAAAGGTTTGCAATACCAAAAAAAAATGCAGTTAACTGGGTCCACATACTCACTAACCTATAATTTCCTGAAAACAATAATGGACTTGTTAATTAATATTTACAAAAATGCCAGAACAAAACAGAATTCACATGTTGGTCTAAATACTATTTTAATTTTTAACAGAAAATGATAATACAGATGTCAGGATAACAGTGGTTTTTATTGTGTTTTGCTTCTTAAAAACTAAATTCCTATTGTCTTTATAAAATTCTGTATGTTTGAAAAAAATGCAATATTTGATGCTGACTTTCATGAAAGATAGATAGCCAACTCTAAACTGACAATTCTCCATATGAACAAATTGCTTATATATTATAAAATATTTCACACCACCCAGGTATTTCCCGAAGCATTTTCAAAAATCTAATCCCATAAGTCTTCTCACCAAGATCAATGGGACAACTCCTAGACCTAAAGTGCAAAATTAAGATTTTGACACAATGCCCACATCAGACACAATTAGTACCTCAGAAGGCATGTTGTGGAGAAAGTCACAACTGCCCAGAGCTGACAGTGGGTCAAGAAAATAAGTCAAGAGCAGAGAATTTGAATGCAAAATTTTACTACAGCATTTTAAAATGAGTAAATTATTTCATAAGGAATGGGCAGGAATGAATATCTAGAGTAAAGCATTATAGTTTCATCATTACTATGACATTCTAAGATGAAAAACCAATGCATGACCAAATAAAGTGGATAATTAGATACCTTTCTGTTGACTTACCTTGTGTCTTAAAATGAGTTCAGGTAAAAAAGAGCAGAAGAATCCCTTGGTTAATTTATTATCATAGAACACAGGTTACTGTTGCTAGTGTGTTTACATTTCATTTAGAACCTCTTTTAGTGTCTGGCTTGATCAAACACCCTAACATTTCTATAGTGATTTCCCTTAACTACCATGACCCATTTCTAACACTGCAGCAAAGCTAAAAGTAAAGGTAAAACACTGAACGACAAATAACACACCCTTTTTTTTCAGTAGACTATAGGACAATTTTTATTTTCTTTCCCCTACTATTATGTATTTCACTGAAAGTAGTTTATCATATTGATTTTTACCCAAAAGTGTTTCTCAAGTCCATCCATCCACCCAAATATATTGGCTAGTTAATTCACAGCCCATTGTTCAAAATTCACTTCAAAACCTAGGGAAATTTAACTCGGTGCTACATCAAATTAAACCTGTTTTAGAATTTTCTAATTAGGAAATCATCCTCATCCATGTGCATCGTGTCAGGACTTTCTTAACAGTAATGAAAGCTGGTATTAAGCATATGCCTAAGTACCTTTCTGAAATAAAGCCTTAACCCCTGTTCAAAGAGGAAGGTTGCTTTAATGAACGTGTGTCACATATGCCTAATTATGAGAAGCAGCATTGAAAGATTAAGTGATTCCATTACATAAATTCACACTGTAGCTGTTCAGTATTCAGAACAAGCTGAAGCAAGGCATGCACAGTAAATATGGACACTTGAAAGTCTGCTTGAAACTGTTCAGATCATTTAAAGTGATCCTTTGTGAATAGATACTTTAAAAGGTTTGATTTCTCCTTAGGTTTTTTTTTTTTTTTTTAACCATTCAAACTTGCAGGCCTGCAAGGGCTTTCAGATAACCAGGCTGATCTCAGGATAGTAATTCATATCGTTTAAACTCCATAGGATTAAGGTCTGGGAAATAAATGCTTTTAATGCCCATGTTTTCTGCTTGTTTTCAGAAAATATTTGAGGGGGAGGATAATGTGTATTTCAAACCCATAAAAAACTGCCTTAACATGAACAATACCAGGTTAATTGTAAATTCTCCAAGCTTAGAAGGATTTTAACAATTCTATGTAAATGGCAGTACTCTCCTAGTGCCTTTTTCTATACTGATGTGTACAATGAGCATTTAACAAAGAAAATCTCATCAAATTCCTATGCAATCATTATACCTTGTTTCCTTAAATCATACTTTGACATTTCAAATAATGTGACAAGATATTTATGAGTTAAGACTGAACTTCACTTGTGGTTATAAAAATAAACCAACAGGGATATGGGATTTGTCATGTACAATGCTGATGTCAATCCAAGATTTTTTCATCTGTTATTCGTGTTTTTACCATTAATATATTCTTCCTGTATTAATTACTCTTTTCCATTAAATGCTGGTGATACAGTCAATGTATGTGCCATTGATAAACAAGTTTTGAGAAAACAGTGAAACGGAAGGGTGGTATTTTACACTGGCCAAGTATACTTGCTGAATCTGCATTAAAACTCAAATTGTGCAGACCTGTTTCTAATTCTGTAAGCTGTCTGAATTCTCCTGAAAATTTTAGTGTCTTCTTTCAAACCTTATTTCTGAGGGTTCCAGTACTTTACATATACCGAGAATTTTCAATTTCCCTAAAGACCCCTCTGATTATCTAAAACAACATGTCCTTTGACACTATAAAGGACATTGAAAAGGGTACATAATTCAAATTCTTAGGTGGCCTCTGATGAAATTACAGCACTCTTACCTAATCATTTTCTTGTTGAGCCCCTTCTGAATGAGCTTTGGTTCAATGGAAATAGTGCACAGTGAGCTACTTATGAGAACGCTCCCTGCTTCTGAAACATTGTGGTGAACATGAAGGTATAGGAGTTACTAAAATTTTGTATTCTGTTAATTGCAAGTAAGATCAGTCATCTGAATTTACTCTATCTACCCCAAATGTTGCAGCTCAAATGACTGCTACAAATTTGTCTGTCATACTTCTGGTGTACCATCAAACATCTCCTTAAGGGATCTTTTATTAGTAGTACTGATTGTTTTATTAGAGTATCTGATCCATTTTATAACTAAATCTGAAAACAATGAATTGCTCTTGGAGATTAGAGTTTAAATCACTATAATACTTGCCCCCAGCATCCAAGACTGATCTTTGCTAAGTTTCACTTGACACAGCATGTAAACTTCTCTACCAGATTGTCTGAGCGCTCTATAAGCTTAATTGATCCAATTTGCATGTCTCATCCTGGCAGAATTGTGCATCATTTCTATCCTCTTGGACTAAGTGATCACAATCTAATCACTTTGTATACAAAGCAGATGGAAAGTTTCCAGCTCCTTTGCTATCCCCTTGCATGCATCCATATTAAAGCAATTCTAATTTGACAAACAATCTGATCTTTCTGTATTTTTATAGGATTACTGTCTCATTGATAGGCCTTCTGTCACCAATTGTAATGTTCAGAACTTTATACTCAAGACATTTTCACTTTTGTCTTGCACCTTCTGTGTGGTTCATTAAAATGATCATTTCATTTAACAAACTCCCCTTAGGGAAATTCTATATGGCTTGGTGTAAATCAGCACAGCTCGGTGCACTGAAAGAAAGGTACAATTTCTATTAATTGAAGATCCCGTAGTTTTAAGGGAAAACAAATAATTAATTATGTCCCTATTCATAAATGTCTGAGCTTTGTGCACTAATAGCTAGTGCCAAAACTTTTATATCTGTAAAAGGAAAATGTTTCTTTAAATTCAGTAAATATTTTTCAAATAGTATCTGTTTCTGCACATGAAACAAAAATCACTTATTTATGTTATTTTGCTGTACATTTTCCTTTCAAAATTGTTAAAGTTGTTATTTAAACACAATGGCAGTTTAGTAAATAGTTATGTTGTTCACAAATAGATGAAAGCTACCTTGTGGAAATAACACAAAAAAAAGAGCTTCTGCAAAGGAAAGTCGCCAGCAGATTAGTCAAATTAATGAAGGATCTACACATTTCAAATCACTAAAATCAAACTTTCCAAAGTTAACAGAAAGATCTACTTCCTAATCTCACCAGTGATTCACTGATGGAATTTGTTTTCTCCACCTGTCTCTAGTTTATATACATCTTTAAAAGCTGTAACATTTCTTCAGCCACACTCTTTCCACACATTCCTATGTGTTGAATCCATTGTCCAATAGTACCTCTTCTTTTCTGGTAGTTTGTGGCTGGCTTATTTTTTTCCTACGTACATCCTTTTCATCACTTCCACTTTTGTTCTCTCCATTAATCTCTATTCACATTTGCTCAATAAAACTTATGAGAAAGCAAAGAGATTGTCCAGGGATTTTTAAAATTTGCTTTCAGTGAAGAATACATGAGAAACTCTGAAGCGTGTTGTTCACAGAAGTCATCAATCACTGGTGGTCAGTGTTCATGGCAGCTCAAGATAAGGAATACCCTTCAGTTTGCTCAGCAGCTACTTTTAAAACTTGTGGAAGACTGGAAGGTAAAACCAGAGCCTATATAAGAGAGCAAAGAAGCCAGAATATACTATAAAATTGTGAAATAATTTTTGCCAAAGGTAAAGCATGCCAGTTCACTTATAAAACCATGCTTTTGTGTCCGTATATCCATGAAAATAGTGGCACAAGTGGAAGGATGGTAGTTGTTCAACAGGAAATCCAGTGAATTCAATGTTAACTGGTAAAGAACAAAATGAATTAAACAAGTAAGCCAATTTAATAATAAAAAAATGCATTAGGGCACTTAATAGACTTTCTATTAGTATGCAGCACAATGAAAAATGGTAATATAAAACCAGCAATGCCTTTCTTTGACTTGTACTTCAGACTCAGTGGAAAAGTTGTATGTAAGCTGCTCATATTGCAGCCTTGGTTGAGTCTTATGCCTCCAGTTACACAAGGAAGTAAAACCCCTGCTGTCTTCAGATTCTGTTCTCATTTTAAAAATGCAGGGTCCCATAGCTTACAACAGGGTTTTGCAGGTGTAAGTCAGTGGAAGATAACAAACAAGCCTGTGGATGACACTCAGTTTGCCGTTTCTCAGCTGTGTTAGCTCAGCAGGACTAATGGCAATAATAAGGGGGAAAAAATTATCACCGGTATAGGCAGGTGTGACTCACAAATAAAATTCATCTACTGAGTAACACAGTATAATTTTATACAGTCACTTTTAAGAGCAAATTTTCTGCTAGTCTGTAAACAATCAGACATGTATTAAACCATCATACTGTTTTTAATGAAGACACCTAGAGTTTCTAAGCCAATCTGAAGACTCAGGGCCCTGAGTGACCTTTCCCATGTGACAACCTGCTGCTTCTTCTGACACTCCACCCTGAAGGTAACAGTATTAAAGGCTTTTGTTGAGCCCAAACTTGCAGGAAAACATCAGGGAAGGTCTATGGATTACTGAGACACACAACTTCAGGAATATACAGAGAATAACTCTATCCTTACCTTGCAAGACATAATTTATAAAGTTATGTTATCCTCTGCCAAACATTATTAAATAGTGCCTTCATGTCTAAGAAAATCTACCTTATTTTATTGCACTACTTCTGTTGCCATCAGCAAAACCAAAGATTCACTTTGATTTTGAGAATACACTGAATGCTCTGTTGATCCTCAGTTGTATCTACATTTTCACCAGATACAAGTCACTATGGAAGAAAGAAAATAATCTCGTTTCACTCCATGACTCTCTATAATGGCAGTCATATAATTTCTGTTGAAGTTCTATTATCAGTAAAGGTTATTTACACGTACAAGAATGTTTGACTCCAGGAAAATCTGTGATATTGCAGATCATTTTGTTCACTCTAATAAACTTAACTCTTCTAACCTTGAAGGTGAATCTGCAGCATGCCTCCCCTTTATCTCGCTAATTATGTTACAAAGTAATTTTCCAAAAAATTTAATCTGAGACACAAATTGTTAGCACATCCAGCTACAGCCCCAAACTGTGTTCCAATATGATATCTGCATTTTAAATATAGTACAAAGCATGCATCAAATGATCAGAACTGGAAGGTGGGCCACTATCTAAAACACAGATGATAGCATAATTTCAGAAGCAAAGGTAAATATCTTCTATTTTTAATATAGTATACAGATACAGAGCCTTGTATCTTTAAAAGTATCTGAAGGATCCTGTCATCAAGGTGGACATCTTAATCTTTCCATCTTCCTCACAGTCTCATTTTCTGCTTGGCAGGTATTTTGGAAGCCTGACAAAGCACCTGGGCCCTCAGTCTGTATCATCCCACACGAAAAGCAGTCATTGACTTCACTTTGTGCTACTAGAATTGCCAAAAAAAAAAAAAAATCCAGAAAGATGATTTTGTCATCAGACTAGCAGAATGGACCATCATCATCTACTCATCTCTGCCTACTAAAATAGTAGATGAATGGAAATTGTTGAATGTGATACTGTGACTTACATATTATGGAACAGCATCTAATTTTGACAGGACATTGAAATTAGTCTGCATGAAAAAATTCTCATGCAGCCTGCAAACAGATGGGAGGAAATACAGAAAAAACACATGAAATGATCAATGTCAAAATACCAGTCTAGAAGGAAAGGTGTCTACTAAAGTTCTGAAAACCATGGGTGTCATTATTTCATCCCTTTAACTCCCAAGAAAAATTTGCTTTGGAAGGTGCGAGCTGCCGTCTTTAGTGGTAGACCAGAGAACTCATCATTTTGATTTTTGGCTCTTAATTTGGAAAACAGTCTGGACGTGGTCCAGTTACTTCCCTGACAGCTGCACATATTTGCATCCTTCCATCCATCTGCTGAGAGCTCAGACTTGCTCGGACTCCTCCAGATCTTCATGTTCTTTTTTTTTTACTTATCCACACTTCATCTTGACCCAGTAATTCTTGGAACCTCTATGTATGGAATGCTATTCTGTCTTGTCCTGTGCTGTTTGGTGCTCTGTTGCTCATGTTTTGGGCTTTTTTGAACAAATTCCAAATTCTCTAGCCCCACTGAGTAATGTTTTATAAGAAATATTTACATCTTTCATTTTCTATTCATTGCTTCCTTACTCTCGTTAAAGAAGCATAAAACCTAGTTCTACTAGTTTTTGTCTTGATGGTATTTGCTTCTGATGGCTCATGTCACCGATTACCTTGCTGCACATGGCATTTTCCTCTTTTGATTAAAAATGAATTTACATACCTTTTTGTCTCTTTCAAATGCATCTGCTAGTTAACAGACCTACTCCCCTGCATATTTCTCAGACCTAGATGTTACTGGATCTCTGGCTACCTGCCCTCCTTTTCCATCTGTTCTAACATAACGAAGTCAGGCCTTCTTTCTAGAACCCGTGTGGTGGATTGATGCGACGTAAACCAATGTGAGACCCATACAGATGCACACAGCTTCTTTAACAAAGAGCAGGGGGAATCAAGACCTGTACATAAGGTGAGCCTCACCTCAATCCCTGGCCTCATTCAAAAGCTCATCTCTATCCATGTGGATGACGAGAAGGTGATCGGGAGTACTCAGCATTGATTCACTAATGGTAAATCACACTGGACAAACCTAATTGCCTTCTGCAATGAAACGCCTACCAGGATGGATGAGGGCAGTAGACATTGACAACTTTGACTTCAGCAAGACTTTCAACACTCTCACAATAATTTCATAGGCAAATTCAGGAAATGTGGGTTGAATGAATGGACAGTGAGGTGGATTGAGAAATGGCTGAACCAGAGGGTTGTAATCAGTGGCACAGGGTGTAGTCGGAAGCCTGATACTAGTGGTGTCTCCCAAGGTTCAAAACTGCACCCAGTATTTAACTTATTCATCAATGACTTGGATGAAGGGGCAGATGTCTCCTCGGTAAGTTGCCTGATGACACAAAGCTGGGAGGAGTGGCCAATATCCCAGAAGGCTGGGCAACCCTCCTGAGGGACCTCGAAAGGTTGAAGAGATGGGCGGAGAAAAAATGTCTGAACTTCAACAAAGGAAACTGCAGGGTCCTGCCCCTGGGGAATAATAACCCCACGGACCAGGGCAGACCAGGGATGATCTTCTGGAAAGCAGCTCTTTGGAGAAGGACTGGGGGTCCTGGCAGAAAACAAGCTGTGCATGGGCCAGTGTGTTCTTGTGGCCAAGAAGGCCAGTGGTATTGTGGCCTGCATTAGCAACAGCATTGCCAGCAGATCAAGGGAGGTGATCCTGCCCCTCTACTTAGCCCAGGTGAGGCCAAATCTGGAGTGCTCTGTCCAGTTCTGGACTCCTGAGTGCAAGAGAGAGCTCCTGGAGCTCCATGGAGCTCCTGGAATAGGTCAAAGAGAAGGCAGCACAGATGACTAGGGGACTGGAGCATCTCTCTCACAAGGACAGGCTGAGGGAGCTGGGTCTATTCAGCCTCAAGAAGAGACAACTGAAAGGGGACCTCACCATTGCCTATAACCATTGCCTATTACCATTGCCTCCTGAAGGGAGGGTGCCAAGCAGATGGAGCCAGACTCTTCCCAGTGGTGCCAAGCAATACGAGAAGAGGCAACAGGCAGCGACTGATGCACAGAAAGTTACACCTGAACATGAGGAAGAATGTTTTTATTGTGCAGGTGACCACATACTGGAACAGGCTACCCAGAGAAGTTGTGAAGTCTCCCTCACTGAAAATATTCAAGAGCTGTCTGGACTCAATCCTATGCCACGTGCTCTGGGATGACCCTGCTTGAGCTGGTAGGTTGGACCAGACAACCCACTGTGGTCCCTTCTAAACTGACCCATTCTGTGATTAAATTGTTATACCTTAATCTAAGTTTATTTTCTCATTGAAGCATTGGTATGTTGCTTTCAGTTTTACATCAGGCTCCAGAGTGAGAAAAACAAAGCAAAATTCTTCATCATGTTCCTTCCCTTCTCACACTTACTCTTTGGGATACTTTTTCTTCTCTTTAACTTTTTCAATCTCTATTTTCCTGAACTAAAACCATTAAGACTAGAATTTTTACATTTGCTTGGAATCTTAAGATAAATCTGACTTCAATAAATGTATCAGTACAAGCAGGAATTATTCCTCAGTGTGAGGTCCCTCCATTGTTTCCTAGACATATATACCCATTCATGTAAATGCTTCATCACTGCTATCATTCTAATTCCTGCATGTTTACTCCATAAAACCTTGTTTGATATGGCTTCACTTGGTTTGTCAGCCAAATAAACTGGAACAACGTTTCAAACAACTAATATTTCCTTTGCTTTGGGTCTGATACTCACTCAGAAGTACACTTGATTCAGCATAAAGAAAAAAAACCAGAAAAGCTTTAAGATCCTCAGCATGGTAGTGGACATGAAATTGTAAAGAAAGAAACAAACATGAATAGTGCAATTTGAATCTTACAATGAGAAAGGAAGTAACAGTTTCATTTGGCTTATTTCCTGTTTAGATGAAGCTACAATAGAGTGCTTTTGTTCACAGCTTTTCACTGTCAAGAAGATATTCAAAAAAAGGAGGGGATGAATAAAAGAGCAGTATGGATGAACACAAGACTACAGTGCTGACTCAAAAGGAAAACCTTTTAAAAGTATTACTTAGCTAAGCAACAGTTAAGTGGTAAAATAGGAAAGATGGGTGGGAAGGATAACAGTCTACATACACATGAAGATTACAAACATCCAGGAGCAAGTGGAATTATTTAAACAGTTTTTAATACACAGACTATGTAGCATTATAGCCCTGCCTGCCAGTGTAAAAAGGAAACAAAAATATGCCAAGCACTTTTCCAAATGCCTACTCTGCCCATATAATGTGTATAAATTGTGTAAGAAAGACAAGTTAAGTATTTTGCTAATTTATGGCACTACGTTTATACCATGATTATGGAAACTTAAGAAATGACCATCTGCTTTTCCCAGCTGTGTCTGAAAACTTTTCATTGTTACAGGATAACAAGCTAAACTTTGCCTAATACAGCACCTGCCTACCTTGTAAGGAAAATGAATTGTGCGATTGCCTAGTCAGCAGGGTTACAATTTGGTACCTCAGTATGAAGTGTTTAAGCAGCTTATCATCCTTACACATGTACCATCCAAGTACCAGATTTTCCATATTTTGGAAGCATTTCAAATGAAAAGTAACTTTTTTTGGGTTCCATTCTTCTCCCACATACTCCATGGCAACAGAATTGCATGTCTCTGTAATCCATGAGGTAATTTCTGATGATTTACAGAAACAGGAAAACTAAATGAAACAGTATGCCTCTGGCAACGTTTTGTGGAATTCATGCAGAAAAATCTCCTTACATCACCTGGAAAATGACCTTAAATTTCTTTCTTTCTTCTCAGAGACAGCCTAAGAATTTCCTGTGATGTAGGCAGAATATTATGTCAGACTGTCCTTAGCTGTTCTTAGTATACACCCTTTCACTCACATGGTATGCCACAATGCAGCCCTTCGGTGCTTCAGGAATATTAAAGGACTATGTGAAAGGAAGGCACTATTTCTTCACTGTCAAAATGTGGAATATGTTGATATCTGTTGCAAATCAGACCTCAGTATTCCTCTTTTACTAATCTACAGAATAAAATATGAGTTAAAAATTCAATTTTGAAATGACCAGATAATTGTTTTGCAACGTTAATATTCTCAAATGGCCTCCTAGGGTCAATAAAACTGATCTGAATATTCTGGAGTAGATCTTCAGTTACTCTATGAACAGCAAACCTTAATAATCAAAACATATTAAAAAACTTTTTGCCTTCTTCTTGAATGTTTAGAATTATCTCCTTCTCCCAGGGGAGAATTCTGAAAAAAACAGCTTGAGGCTAAGTCAGTTAGGCACATTTTTTGTTTTCTGGTTCATGAGTAATTGCACATGAACTACTGTACGCAAAAGAGCTACGGTATATCTCGGTATTCCTATTTATCTGAAAGAAAAAATCACTTTTATTCTTTGCTATGTTTATGACTTCTAGAGTGCTACTACCATACTATGTGCCTTACACCAACATAAATAAAAATGTTACTTTTGCAAGAGGACAGGGCTGTAACATCAGCCAATATTTGTTCATTGACAGAACTATTAATGGTAGTATTTTTTTTCAAGAATATCTGCAAGCAATAATCCTAAATATATTCTTCAATTTTATGAACCTATTTATTGATTTTGGTGATCAGTGTCTGTTGTCAATGAGCTTCCTCAGTGACTAAGTTTTACACTTGCCTGGGAAGGTTAAAAGGGTTCCCATATATACATTGAATTCAAGAGATGTATGGTTAGGTGTTCACAACATTTATTTATATCAAGTAAACAACCCCAACCTCCCTATTTTTAACTAGCTAATCCTCCTTCTTATAACCTTGAAGTTATGAAAGATTAAGCATTATGACATCCTCAAACTTCTGCTCTTGGTATAGGCTGGTACTCGTACCATGACCATGGTTTGGACAGTTGGGACAGAATTAGAGTTCTCCTAGAGCACACACTCCACTGCCTTTTCTAAGAGCTACTTGTCTCTAATTTACATGACAGTAAGTGTCTCTTCCAGTGCAAAAGTGGCAGAGAAGATGCTGGTAGCATAAGGTAGCTAATAGTTACCCTAAAAGAACGGAGCAACCTAGTGTATTAACATCTTTCTTCTCTCAGCAGTTCCACCATTAGCACTTAGCTCAGCTATCTCTTCCAAGAAAATGCATAATGCTGAGAGAAAAAAGATTATACTGAGGAGATTTTCCAGTACTTATCACCAGTATATTTGTGTCAAAGCCAGCTTATTGCACACGAAGGAATCATTTCCCGATTTTTTTCCTGATCTTTAAATATGTTTTCCTATGTCCTCCCTTCAACTGGTTAAAGTTAGCACTGAACCATTGACATATGTACACAGGTGCTATTTTATTAAGTGATTACTGAAAAAAAAAAAAGGAAAAAGAACTTAAGAAATGAAGTATAATATCTAAAAACAAATGTGAAGCAAAGAAGAAATTCAGCAGAAGAATTATGACAAGGCAGCAACAGTCCTGGCAGCACTTTTAGACTGTGACACATGGAAAATACTTAGTACATTAAATGAATGCCCAATGAGTCTGTAGACAGACACTTATGGCTAACAGAAGACGTATAAGAAAAAAAAAGCCAACATGAAAAAGGTAGTGTGACAGCAGGCTACAAGATGTAAAACTATAAAGCATATGCAGTTTGATATTTTGAAAGCAATTGGAAAACATCCTTTATCTTTACTGGTCTGAAAGAAGATGCAGCCTTGTACTAACATAGATACTAAATAGATCTGCATTTAGTTTCAACCAGCTTGTCATCCATAAATGATGGGAAGTAAAGGCAGGGAAGAACTTTCTATTATATGTTCATAATGTTTTAAAATGTTGCATGATTCTCATTTTCAGAAAAAATAATATTCTATCTTCATAGCAAACAACACTAGTGACCCACTGTTCTCAAACTATTTTCAGATGTTGACTAATACTACATTCCTCTGAATTCTGTCATTGCTTCTTAGTCTGCTATTGCTTCTTGCCTTGTAAGACCACTGCCTCAGAGTAGGGGTTGTGTTTGCTTGCATTCTGGCTAGCACAATAATTCCTGAATGGACCTCCTTAGAATAATGCAAATATTCAAAGTTCCTGATAGCCATAGTTTTATAGTGCTGTATTTCCAATGCCATTAACACAGAATTGTGAGACAAGAGGACGGACATAAAACTGGATGCTGGGTGACAGCCAATAACAAGAACTAAGGGACCAAGAAAACTTCAGAAGATGAAAAGGAGAAGGAACGTCAGAACGTCACAAAAATGTCAGTTGAAGCAGCATCAGCTTGACTGACATCAGAATTTTAAATCTCATGCTCTCCTGAAAATTAGGCATTTTCTGATAACCAGCCAAGCATACAGGAGCCTCTCATCTACATATAATTGCAAAATTAGCTTTTACTCTTGCTTTTCTATTTTGTCAGAGACTCATACAATTTAGTTTTAAATAATGCCCAAAAGACATTCAGAGCAGAGCACTGCAGGTAGAGCCTCTCAGTCTGCTGAAATATAGAACTGGTATTACAGGATTACATAAATAGCATGGCTGTGCCATTGAATGGAAAACTGCCATGAGGGCTGCTTAATTTACTGATGTTGTCATCACCTTCACTAACCTTCCTCTTCTGTAATGGCACATGTTAAGGATCAATGTTCTATATTATACTGAGAGATCAAAAAGCTACATGTTCTGGTTCAGTATCCAACCGTAAGTCTCTCAACTCTATTATCACTTCTAATAATGAAATTACATACAAATTGTCTTTTAGTGCTTGGGCATGTGAAATTGTCATTACTTTAAATCCCTGGCATAAAACCTTCTCCTGTATCCATTCAGCTACAAGAGATGAGTACTTCCTGTAAAGAGAGAAAAAGGAAATTACACTATCGCTGTGCAAGCTGATGAAATCAACCAGAAAAAGGCAGTAGATTTTAGGTTATCCTTTAGAATAATTCTTCCTGTGTGCCTTAATCTCACCATTCTCCCCAGAGACACTTTAGCCCTGCATGCTAAGGAGGAAACATTTGGATTGTCAGTCAGATCTCAGTTATTCAGGGTAGTCCACATAAAGTATAGCATGGAATAAGACAAAGCCCACAGTGACTATCCAGCGAAGAAAAGTGTGTGATACTGGGACTGGATAGAAGAAGTTGAGATGGTAAAGTCATACCTGTGCAGTACAACTGAAGCATCACCTCCTCAAGACCTATTCAATACATAAAGCAAGTAAGCAGGACTTAACTATTTTGTCTGTTCATTGGTTTCATTTTCAGCATTTGTGGTAGTAAAATACTTGACAGGAATGGCATGTCCCATTTTACTTATAAGGTCAACTGTTATCAATTTTCATAGCACCGTAAAGCAAAGAGTTCCTGAGATGGATAAATACCAGAAATACAGAAGAATTGCTTTTTCCTTTTTATAAATAGCCATCTGGGAATACATAAAACAACAGTGCTTCAAGGATTATGATAAAAGTAAAGATAACACAAATAGAAAAGGAGAAAAAAATATAACAAAGAGGAAGTTTCTTTCTGAGTTATTATGCCGTCTTTGTTTTCCACATAGAGGCCACAAAGACAGATGAAAAATAGTTGGTCTGAGTTTGGTTTGTTGGAATGTTTTTTTCCAAAACTACTTGGGGTGGAAAATGAAGGAAAATCTGCAGAGCTGTGGGTACTCTCAGCCAGGAGCTTACTTGCAGAGCAGACATGAACATTTACCTTGCACAGGATGCTTGGAGGGAAAAAAACCCAGACAGAATCTGAGTAGAGAGCCCTAGTCCCTGTGGGTGCCTACAGAAGCAGCAGGAGGATCTGATCCCTCCAGGGAATTACACCTGACTCACCTCCTTCTTCACTATGTGCAAGTGAGACAGCCCAGTCCTTTTTACCTATATTTAGCTTTTGTAATATCACCCCATCTCCTCTCCATTTCCCAAAATGCCAGTAATATTCCCACAGTTCTGTCTGAGTTTGACTGAGTGGCCAGCACTTCCACAGTACTCACTGCCTGAAAGTATTTTAGCAAAGACACTCATTATCCAAGTCAGTCAAAATTCATCAGCCACATCTGAAACTGTCAGACTATGATTCTATGAAAAGAGCCCCAGTGCTGACTGCATCTATATGGCTTGACACAAGGTCACATCACAGATAAATATAGTATGTGAATAATTCTGTCACCTTATTGACACATTCACCAACACCTTTGAAAAACAAAACATTAACTCAAAACCCCATTATCCTCCCCTATCCTGCCTCCTTCCCTCCAAAACGAGGAGACTGGAAAAAAACTACCCACTCTCTATGCTAATAATAACATAAACTTGTTATCTGGCTGCTGTAAAAACCCTTTTCCCACCCTGCCTGTAAGTTCTCTTAAAACTTGTAAAACCTGCAAATTCTCTTAAATGACCTAACTTTATGGGAAAAGCTTAAGTTCACTACATTTTGTTCCCTTATTCTGTACAACTCCAGAAAATAATAATGCAAATATTAGCTTTTATGCACTTTTGTCCATGTTTGAAAATTGAATCCAGCAGATTTATTTACCTTAAAACAGTCAGAAGAAAAATAAAGAGGCAGGTAAAATTGTATTTGAAGGCAATGACTGCGAGCTCTAGGAAACTATATCCTCTTAGTTCATTCATTTAACCTTTTTTCTTGATTTTAAAATCTAGAAAATGCAGGTTAGGACTTACACTTTACTTGTTCTTACATTATAAATAAAAACAACACTCAGGGTATCTCAAGAGTTCCAAGTGTTATTTTTGAGAGCTACCAGTGAGCCTCTCAAAGTTACAAATGAACTTCTTGGGCTTGTGCTCAGTCAAAAGTCTCTGTCTTTTATTTTCAGTCCTTCACATGTTAGTGAGATCTCAAGGGAAACAAAGAGTTCAACTCAGCAAAAAGCCTGAAACGGCCCTGTAACTATACCTAAATTTAGAGGCATTGGAAAAGGAGAGTTGGTTTGGATTCAAAAGAAAACAGTGAAGCTAGCCATCAATGAGCATCTTACATGGAGTTCAAAGACTTGTTTCACTTCTTCAGGTTTATTTGTGGTTTATTTTGTTTGTTTGGGGCTTTTTGAAAGCTTTTTAATAAGAAAAATAAAAGTATTACCGGCAGAGATTTTTTGCTGTTATAATGATTTTGACAAGCCTGACACTCTTGCAGCAGAAGACATTAAAAGAAACACAAAATAACCCCAAACCACCACACCAAAAACCCCCAAACCCTGGATGTCAGATGTGACAAAACAAAAAAAGTATCAACAAAATGTTGAAGTTCTACTTTAACTGCATACCCTTTTGCCAATGTGTACCCATGGAAACTTCAATTACAAGACCATATGCAGCTTTTCAAATATTCAACATAATAGCATACACTTTTTCCTAATTTTAGGTGTTTATATTTTGAATAATTTAAAACTGCTCTATACTATTATTTTTTATGCCCAAATAGATTCCATTAAAGTCATTTATATGGAAAATACAGTGTAAGGCACTTCACAAAAGCATATTACCAAGCAATAGTAAACATTTTCCAAGAAGCAGAAGCCAACTATGCTTCTAGCTCAGTTAGCATCACAGTTAAACTGCTTCATCTCCTGCATAACATGTCTGAAAGAAAAGTGTCTATCCAAACAGTCTCATGGGTTAAACAGTTAAATGCTTCAGCCCTTCAAGTGAACATAACACATGCTGTGCTGACCGACAGAAAAGAATTGTATATGGTTCAGTCCACAATCTGATTACATGTTAAGCACTTCCCAAGAGGTGCTCAGAATTACATCCGAGATTATTAAAATTCATATCATAGAAAGACCTACTTTAAAAAAAAGAGAATAAATAAGGCACCAAACTTCTGTCACCTCTGACTCCTATTAGACTAAAACTAATGGAACTCCTCCAGAGGTTTCTATAGAGTCACATGAGAAACAGGCCCTGTTGCCTTAACAAAAAAATACATATGCATTTAGGAAAACAATAAAAGGATGTCCAGAAAGAAGGCTGCAGTATACCTCAGGTATAGATCTGAAGCCTCGTTAAACAAACATGAAAACACTGAAAAATTAAGGGAAAGACTTGTTTTACTGAGTTGAATAGGAATCCTGCTACATTATTTACAAGGAATAGGATTTTACCCTGCATGATCATGTAATTAAAGTGTCAGAACGTAGACACCCAGGAGGACAGAGCTAGTGCTGAACATGGAATTAACATTGGTATTTCACGACTCTTGAATGATTTGCCATGTAGCCCTAACATCCCCCAAATGCTGCCTTCCAACCAGAATTGCCTAGGGCTTTGTAAAATTGAATAGTGGCGGGGAGACAGTATTCCCCATTGCAGCTCCATTTGCTTGAGTGTTCCTGAAGCCTTTTTATCTCACAGCCCTTAAAAGCTGGAGGAAGGTGCCTCTGTCCTGGATGTGCAGTTAGATTGGCACCCTGCAAAGCATCCTGAAGGCAAGGCAGTGCAGGACTGGCCTCCCCAGAATGAGAGCACTCTGCAGAGTCTGGTTGCTGCTTCCACTTCATTTGATGAGAAAAGTGAGTTATGCCAGCTTTTTGCTTGCTGTATCTTCCTCACCACAGGAAAAAAAAAAATAAGAAGAAGAACAGAGGAAAAAAAAACCCCAACCTTCCTATTTAAATCTCGGTCTTCTCTTTCCCTACCTGCCTGAGAAGGATTTGAAACAAGAACAGCAATGTTTTTAAGAGGAGAAGAGGGGGAGGAAGGTGACTGCTGCTCACTTCAGAGTGGTGCTACACATAATATGTTAAGGCACAGAAAGAAAATCACTTCTTCACCTTTCTGCTCCCCTGTGTGGGAATGCGGCTTCGGTCATGATTGCACCTCAGGAGCCACACCGTGAAAAGCCTCTACAGTGAGAAGGTTAGGAACTGGGCACATCTTATCTTACAAGATGCTCAGCCAGGACTGTTTCCAGGAAGATGGGCTTCCTTTTGTAAGTGAAAATTTTTATCTGCTTTTCCTACAAAATGGATTGCTGGTACAAATTCCTGAGCCAACAATTCATACTGCTGATACAAAGCAGGCTGGGCACAGACTGTTTCAGAAACAGAAAAGGTTGCGTTTTGGAAGATATCTGCTTGTGAATGCTAGGACTCTTGTAAAGGACAGGGAAGAGCAGACTGTGAGGCTAAAAATAACCACATGCATGCAAAAATCATGTACTATATAGCGCTACCACAGCATTTTTGGCCATAATATAGCAATCGACTGAATATGAGAATTACTACGAATCAAAACTAGTCTTCACTCGAGTATTTCAAGACGTTTCTTCTCCAGGAGACAAATTCAAATTTGCAAGCCACACTTCTTTTTTTATCAGCAGGAAAGAATGCCAAATAGGCCATTTCCAGAGTCACAAGAGAAACTCCAACCTGGGGACAAATTTGCCTTAAAGACAAACTCGCACAGACAACCAACAGCTGCATGGCATCAGAATGAATACTGCTACATAACGCCAAACTTTACCAAAACTTTCAAGACCACTGTAATACAAGATGACATTTCTGATTCTAGCACACCTTTCTTAAGGATTCAATTATGCAAAGTACCAGTCCCAATCCAGAAAAGCACCTAAACACAGCCATAGCTGCAATCATGAAAGCAGTTCCCTATTTAACTTGATTATTCAGTTGGCATGATTAAATTCTAAGTGCTTAACTGTATTAACACAAACATCAAGGTTTTGCCTCAGTAGGATGAATTAAGTAAGCTGAAATTCATTGCACTGGTATATTTGAAGCAGTGGATTTCAGATTACTTCATCTCTTTTTCTGTAAGGATGCTGTTGTGCCAAAAGCTGTCACTCCCTTGTTTTCTATGCATTTGCTGTATTTTAATGAGAAACTCTATTTATTGATTCTGATATTACCGAGAAAATGGGTTTTCCTTTCAATAAGATGATTACACATAAATGTTACAGAGAAACACAAGAGGGGGTTTTGTTTTGTGGGCTTTTTTCTCCCTCCATAATTGCTGAAGGCAGCGCATTACCCAAGAGCACAAGGCAGTAAATGAGCTAAGTCCCGGATTCACAGCTGTGCTCAGCGTGCTCCATGTGCAGGGCCGGGCGCGCAGAACCAACCATGTGGGATGCCCTGATGTAAGAGGGCTGGCTCTGTCCTGGACCCGTGCCCACTGCGGGCGAGGTAAAGCCACGAGGCTGTGCTGTGCACGGAGGGCAGCGAGGCCCCCAAGGTGCCAATCTGCCAGCCAGGCAATGTCAAGGAAAAGCAGTAATGCAGACGTGCCCTCCTTTCCGCTCGTCACACCCACAGATGCCTCATTCTTTTTCTCTTGCTTTCAGTAGTGCTGAGTTTTAGGGAGCAAACAACATAATCCAGGACTTCTTTTTTTCCGGGACTAGCTGTTTACTCTTAAAAAAAATATTCATCATTGTGTTCTTCTATTTTAAAATCTAGTACAAGTAATAAATATTTTCTATCAGTGGTGGCAAAACACTGTCGTTACTGTACTCTGTTAAACAAGCAGTGCTAATATGTAGAACTCTTAATGAAAATTACAACAGGAACCTTGCATTCTTACAAGAATGAAATGTGTTGCTGTTCTAAAGTATTAAAATTTTTTCTTTTTCAAACTGTGAAACTTTGTTCACTTAAGTCAACTAGGCTGACAGAATTACAATTTTTAGGTTGCACCATATAAACACATCAAAAAGAAAGCATCTGCACCCTCCAAAGTTTATTTAAATTCCCTACCTTTCCTACATAGAGTGGGTCTGTACCCATGTATTCTTCCAGCACAAAGAATTGATTCCACACCCAGCTGCGTTTGGTTCTCGTCCTCCCTGATTGAAAATAGGGCTTTGACCTGGACCTTGTGAGCTCTGCTTGATTCATCCCAGAAAGACACAGGAAAAGAGCTAGTATCTGAAGAAAATGGCAAAACTCCACTTTGCCCAACTTCATCTTTTTTTTTTTTTT